>ML357252.1:0-21933 GCA_005239505.1 Nicotiana paniculata | reverse complement strand
TGTTTTGTTAGATGTGACTGTGTAGATGTTTATTGACATGATAATGACTCTGTGAGTGTGATAGGTAATGTCTTGATGTTAGTATTTCTCCTGCTGGTGGATGATTGTTTGCTTCAGATTATATGTATATAAATGTGGTGAATACTCATAGTTCTATATTAAGAAACAAGCTGCATTAGGTTGTTGAATCTGACCTTCTCTATGGTCAGGTTTTATCAATAAGAATGCAGAAATATGCTTTCGTTTGAGTCTCTTTGGTCAATAAAGAGATTCAATAAGCAAGTCTCTAGATAGTTTAGGATGTTGGCATTAGGGTAGATAGCCTATTTGACTAGACATGTCTCCTTTACCGGGGGTTCCCACAGAGAAGTCTTGCTCTGGCTTGCCAAAAGCGTTTAATATTGAGAATGTTGGATGTATTACACACTGGTGCAATTACGTAAGTAATAAGGCTTTTAACTAGCTTAGTGAATCGATTTAAACTAGTAAATATAGTATGTTTTTGTTGGCAATGAGTAAATCTTTGATTCAGAGTCAGCGTATAGGCCGACAAAAAATGCTTTCCCGTTCAGAAATCTGAATCCCATATGTGGGGCCTCCCCTTCATGTCTACGTGAGGACTGAAGAACGAGTGAATCTTGTTTTAGGGTTTTTGCCCATTGCCGATCATGTGGTCAGTTTCCCTGCTTTCGATTCCGACCAAGATTGACTTATTATTCCTCCTAGTCCATTAGTACAGTTCCGTAGTTCAATCAGTCCCTTCATCAAAACCTATTTCCGCAAGTGCCACTGCTCTTATTCCACAATATGGGATTGGTGGTTTCACATGCCACCCCTTTCATATAAAAAAAATGGAATTGCACTCTCCATTCTACAGCTGCTCTGATGTCTCGCCTGCCTGCTTGGTTATAGGGCTATAAGTGAGCAGGGCTTTTGAAAATAGAGAGGTAGAGCAGCTACGAGCTAAATATTAGAAGAGCCCCCTCTCTTTTCTTCAGGAAATCGAGTTCGCTGGGCTGGTTCCCTGTCCCCGATATGTAACGAAAAGATTGATTGGTTTACCACATTCATGAAAGCCCTTGCCTCTCTAGTGGCTCACCCCTTAGTAGTGCACAAACATTAGTATGGTTGGCTGAAGTTTACCCTTTAAAGGGTATAAAATATGTAATTAAGAAAGGCGTTAAAGTGAGGAATTTTAACCCTTGAATGGTCATATTCATCCTCTAAAATGCTTAAATAAGCAAGCCTCTATATGGTTTGGAATTATGTTAAGTTAGCACTAGGGTAGATGAATCTGACTTTCTAATAGTGAAATTCACCCCATTGATAGTGCATAAACAGTAGTTTAGCTTGCTGAAAATTATCCTTCAAAGAATATAAGTGTGTAATGAGGAGGAGCCCTGAGAAAGTGAATCTGAAATCACAAAATAGTCGGATTCACTCCTCAAAATGCCCATAGTAGTCAAAGTATTTGAACAAATACTTGCTAAAATTTGTTGCATAACATATGGATATGACTGTAAGGGTCAAAAAGGGTGGCATCATTAGAATAAATTTGACCCCTTCCATGGTTAGATTCCTTTCAGTAAATGCACAAAATTTCCGTTTTGGTATTATAAAATCTCACATCAATAAAAATGCACATAGCAATTACGGGTGCACTTCATTTGACGTTTTTGCCATGTGCTAAAAAACAACAAGTGTACGCCATCGTAACTTGTCCAAGATAAATCCATAAACATCCTAATTGATTTTAAAACTAAAATGCTCCTTCAAATGGAAAGCATAAATAATAAACGAACATCGCCTCAAATAGGCACTATAAAATCGTCAGGACCATAGTCTTGACCACGTAATCTACACTCGGGCGTGACAATTTATGTCCCCGTCTTCAACTTCAAACTATAATAAAAATCACACGTTGTAATTGTTGGTGCATTTCATGTGTGTAGTTATGATGTGTCCAAAAACAAATAAGTACACGCCATCGTGACTTATTCAAGATAAATCCATAAATATTAAAAGCGACTAAAAAGTGAAAAAGGCTAAGAAGCACAATAGGTTTAAAATACGTAAGTAATCAGATAACTAGGCCAAATATCAATAGTTAAGCGACCGTGATAGAACCACGGAACTCGGGAATTCCTAACACCTTCTCCCGGGTTAACAGAATTCCTTACTCGGATTTCTAGTACGCAGACAACTTAAAACAGAGTCAAAATTTCCTCGGTTTGGGATTTCAATATATAAATGGTGTCTCGGAACACCGTAAAAAATTCGAGTGGCGACTCTGAAATTAACAAATAAATCCCAAATCTAAATAATGTCACTTTAATTGGAAAAACTCCCTTATTACCCCTTCATTAATCCGGGTAGAGGAAAAAGGAGGTGTGACACCGGGTTATAAGGGAATCAGGTCGCGTGTAGTTCAAGAAGTTTTGGAGTGATGGAGTGGGTGGAGAGGATGAGAGACTCGAGTGAGGTGCCATTCCGTCGAGGTTCCGGCCTGCGGTCCCATTGTTACATCAAAATCAAAAAAGAAAAGACTAACTAAGCATATCAGCTACGAGTTACAAGATTCCTATCTATGAGTCTTCTGAAGCTTGGTCCTGAGTCTTGGTTGGTTTTTCATGCAAACTCTGATCTGAATCTCGATGCTTGGCTGCAGGTGCTAGTTCATTCTTCTACATATTTTCGGATCAAGGCAGGATAAACAAAATGAATGACTTCAATCTCGTCCTGAATAGTCCACATCTTTTCCGCTTCTTTGGTTTTGGACTTCTCTTTTTCTTTTTTTCTTTTATTCTGGATCAAAACTTCTTCTTTTGGTCGTCTCGAATCCATTGTCCTAAATGTAATCTGTGCAAAATAAAAAACAAACGAACGAAATTTTCTGCCCCAGTTTTCACCTGTAAAATTTCGGGAGTTATTGTAATAAAATCTATGCTACTTTATTATTGAAAGAAATGAAAGGCGGGGAATTGAGAACCCGGTGTTATTGTAGACTACGGAGTGGACACCTTATGCCCCAAGGTAAAATCAACTAGGGGTAGGAGACCCTATATTGGAAAAGATCGACAGGTTATGTTGCCGTCTGGGAAAAGATCATCGGGTTATGCCGGTGTCTGGGAGGGAGGATCAACGGGTTATGTCGTTCTCAAGAAAGAGATCACCAGGTTATGCCGGTGTCTGAAAAGGTCAACAGGTTATCTTGTTGCCTGAAAAAGAGATCACTGGGTTATGCCAGTGTCAGGAAATGATCAACAGGTTATGCTGTTGTCAGAAAGATCACCAGGTTATGCCGGTGTCTGCTAGGGAGTGGGACCCCATGTTGGAAAGAAGACTAGGGGAGTGGAGACCCTATGTGGAGACCCTATGTCTAAAGTAAAATCAACTAGGGATTGAATACCCTATGTTGGAATAGCGACTAAGGAATGGAGATCCTATGTCTAAAAATAAAATCAACTAGGGATTGGAGACCCTATGTTGGAAAGAAGACTAGGGAGTGGAGACCCTATGTCCAAAAATAAAATCAACTAGATATTGGAGACCCTATGTTGGAAAGAAGACTAGGGAGTGGAGACCCTATGTCCAAAAATAAAATCAACTAGATATTGGAGACCCTATGTTGGAAAGAAGACTAGGGAGTGGAGACCCTATGCCCTAAAAAAAATAACTAGGGATTGGAGACCCTATGTTGGAAAGAAGACTAGGGAATGGAGACCCTATGTCCAAAAATAAAATGAACAAAGGATTGGAGACCCTATGTTGGAAAGAAGACTAGGGAATGGAGACCCTATGTCCAAAAATAAAATGAACAAAGGATTGGAGACCCTATGTTGGAAAGAAGAATAGGGAGTGGAGACCTTATGTCTAAAATAAGTTCAACTAGGGATTGGAGACCCTATGTTGGAAAATGAGACTTTTAAATTGTGTACCTATGCTAATATGAATTAAGAAGGATTTTTTTTTTCAATTTTTTTTTTGTATATGTTAGGAGAAAGATTCATCAGACTAAGACGTTTATCCTAGGAGAAAGATTCATCAGACTAGATTTTCTTTATCTTAGGAGAAACCTTCATCAGAGTAAGACATGTATCATAGGAGAAAGATTCATCAGACTAGCTTTTTTTTAGAATTATTATCTTAGGAGAAAGATTCATCAGACTAAGATTTTGATCCTAGGAGAAAATTCATCAGACTTAGTCATTTCTCTTTTTTGTTATCTTAGGAGAAAGATTCATCAGACTAAGACGTTTATCCTAGGAGAAAGATTCATCAGACTAGATTTTCTTTATCTTAGGAGAAACCTTCATCAGAGTAAGACATGTATCATAGGAGAAAGATTCATCAGACTAGCTTTTTTTTAAAATTATTATCTTAGGAGAAAGATTCATCACACAAAGATTTTGATCCTAGGAGAAAATTCATCAGACTTAGTCATTTTTCTTTTTTGTTATCTTAGGAGAAAGATTCATCAAACTAAGATTTTGATCCTAGGAGAAAGTTCATCAGACTAGGTCTTCTATCTTAGGAGAAAGATTCATCGGACTAAGATTTTGATCCTAGGAGAAGGTTCATCAGACTAGGTCTCTTTTTTTTTTTTGGTATCTTAGGAGAAAGATTCATCAGACTAAGATTTCTATCCTAGGAGAAAGTTCATCAGACTAGGTCTTCTATCTTAGGAGAAAGATTCATCGGACTAAGATTTTGATCCTAGGAGAAACTTCATCAGACTAGGTCTTCTATCTTAGGAGAAAGATTCATCGGACTAAGATTTTGATCCTAGGAGAAACTTCATCAGACTAGGTCTTCTATCTTAGGAGAAAGATTCATCAGACTAAGATTTCTATCCTAGGAGAAAGTTCATCAGACTAGGTTTTTATTTTTTTTTTATCTTAGGAGCAAAATTCATCAGACTAAGATTTCGATCCTAGGAGAAAGTTCATCAGACTAGGTATTCTATCTCAGGAGAAATATTCATCAGACTAAGATTTTGATCCTAGGAGAAAGTTCACCAGACTAGGTTTTTTTTTCTTATCTTAGGAGAAAAATTCATCAGACTAAGATTTCGATCCTAGGAGAAAGTTCATCAGACTAGGTCTTCTATCTTAGGATAAAAATTCATCAGACTAAGATTTCGATCCTAGGAGAAAGTTCATCAGACTATGTATTCTATCTCAAGAGAAAGATTCATCAGACTAAGATTTTGATCCTAGGAGAAAGTTCATCAGACTAGGTCTTCTATCTTAGGATAAAAATTCATCAGACTAAGATTTTTATTGGAAGAAAATCCATCAGACTAGGAATTTTTATCCTAGGAGGAAAAATGTGAAGAGTAATAACAAAATTTTATGCACACTAGCAAGAAGATAAAGACAGATTTGAGAAACTTACCTTTGTCGAATATTTCTCTTAAATTCATTTCTTTTTGAACCACTTCCCTAGCACTGCTTTGTTCCTGTTTCAAACAAAGAAAATTCTGTCAGTTTTGAAAGTGGTGGTCGGTTTGTGGCCTTGAGTCCTGAGCAGCTTGACTTTTGCTCAATCAAATTGAATCTGCCTCAAGAGACTTTTGTTCTGCACCAACTCTGATTATTTCACACCCGGTACCATTTATATTTGTGGCTCAGTCAGCCTTATCCCAACAGGAGATCTTTTTTTAGGCAACCTTTTCTGATATCTTAAATGGCTTCTTGCCTTTTGGAGCAATTTGATGTCAGATAGAATCACAACTGGTAAGAGCCCTTTGCATGATGCGCACAATTCATAATCATTGTTCGGTACTACAGAGAATCCCTGTTTAACCTTGAGGTTATCTTTGCTTGCTGTGATCGAATACGCTGACAAGAGTCTTTTGAGGGAAGCCTTTGAATGAATCCTCAAGGCATGTTGACTGTAACAACTTGGTGTTCTGGCCAAATTTACTTTGTGCAACTGAAAAGCTTATAGCAGATTTTGAAATCTTTTCTTGCTTGTTTTGACAATGACTGACTCAGAGTGAAGGACACAATGATTCAAAGAAGCAAGTATTAACAAGAAATATCCCTATCAGAAGGACAGAAGGAAGAGAGTTTTTTTTTCTTTTCTTTTTCTTTTGCGGTAACTAGCCTTAATGATCATGACATGCATTTTGGACTCAGCGGCCGATCTATCCAACTGATATAATCTTCCCTTTCACCATTCTTATGACCTTTGAAGTCAGGCTTGTTCGTGCCAATCCTTTGCATCACCTTCACGACTTACTATCGACTAGTGGTACCCCGAAGGGTTTTCACCAACAACCCTCTCTCATTTATTCATCTCTACTTACCGTCGTCTTACAGTGCCCTGAAGGTTTTCACTAGTAAGACTCTCTCATTTTTTGTCTTTTCCCTTTTCTTTTGTGAGCAACTTCACAGTGTTCTATGTCGTGTGGAAACCGTTGCTCATTACATGCTTCTCTTGGCATTCTTGAAGGCATATCGGGAGGTCTTTATTTGGAAGGTTTTTGGATAGGGTTGGAAAGGAAGGTCGGCATGAAGGCTTAAAGTAGACTCAAAATGAGGGGTTGTAGACTTAAAACTCTTGGAATCGACTCTTTCAAAAGTGAAATAAAATTTCTACCCCAATTTTAGCTACTGGAGGTTTTTTGGATTTTTTTTTTGAATTCTTATTTGGTTGGACCGAACCGTGTAAGGCTGCCTACGTATCCTATATTTTTTTTAGGAATCAATTCTAACGTAGTTCAAACATCTAACCTAACTATTATTTTTTCTTTCTTTTTCACATGTTTTTTCTATTTTTTCTTTTCTTTTTCACATTTTCTTACTTTCTTCTTCTTTTTTTCAAAACAAATTGCCCAAGCTTTTATTTTCTGAGGGCATGGACCTTTGACTGTTCTTTTCTTCTCTTTTTTTTTCATTTGAACTTTCTAAGAGTTGCCCCAATTTGTACTCTTGGGACATGGACCTTTCTTTTCTTTTTTTATTTCATTTTTTTTTTGACTTTTGACTATAAACTTGATTCCAAAAGAGGGTGGTCAAAGAAAATAACATAGGCTCAAAAGGGGATAACAAAGGGTATAGAGTGTTTGGGTAGCAGAAAAAGGGCCTCCCGGCCTGGAGAATGCCAAAACACATTATCTTTTTGCGATCATAGCATTGATGAACACGTCTATTTACCTGGTGTGTCGTGGTCGAAAGACACTTTTCATCCATTAATGCCAAACTTTCGACCAAGATTCAATTGATTAAACATCCTCAAGACCAATATTTACAATGATTTGAAGGTGAATTTTACTCGACCTTAGTTCCAAAGTATTTCAACTCTTTATTCATCCTCAAAAGTGTCTCTTTCTCACTTATATCATTCAAGACTAAATCAGTTTTTTAAGATCTGGCCAAAATTTACGCATGCATGTCATATCACTAAAACTAGCGAGAAAGGAACTAAGCATAGAATGACAAAAAAGGACAAATTGTATTTCATTGAGTAAAGTATGGAAGGGTNTTATTCCTTCCTAGTAAGGAGGGAATGACTTTTCAATTGCTAAGCTTGACATTTAGCCACAAATTTGCTCATCAGAATCAGCAGAGCATTCTCCAATTTCAAAATCATCAACTTCAGTTAGCAAGTTCCCGAAAGGATTCTCATACTCCCTGTCACCACGCATCATCCACACAAAGTGTGCATCATCATGTGCAGGTAAATGATTCTGCGTGATATTCTTGGTGTCACTGTCTGTGATCACAATCAGATTTTCCTGGATCATCCTTTCTATTTATCTTTTCAAATTCCGATATATTTCAACATCGTTCCCTTGGGCGTTGGAATGGTATTCACACCTTTTAGAAGGGTCAAGACTTCTTGCACGTGGGTCCACATGATTTGGAGGAATATGTGCAATCATGTCATAATGCTTTAATTTCTCAAACAAGCTTGCATAAGACTCTCCTATTGGTGTAAAATTATCTTTCAACCTTTGTTCCCCTCTATATCCCTGGCTTGGATGTGGGTTATAGGGCACTTGAAAATTTTGTGGAGGCTGATGGAGATCTTGCGATGCAGGTGCTCGCCCTCTGGAGTGTCTTGGTGATTGGGCAACATACTGAGGTGGAGCAAAAGAGTATTGTGGGTTCTGAGGTAGATAGTAGTGCTAAGGGGAATCATCGAAAACCAGACGAGGCTGGTCATACCTTCGAGATGTTCTCCTAGGACCTCTTCTCGACCCTGATGTCATCATGGTTTCTTCATCCTTCTCATCTGTGTCGCTAAGATTATCAGATTCAATCTGGACAACCTGAGTTGCGGCTATGAGAGTTGCTTGACTTATAATTTTGCCTGTCTTAAGGCCATTCTCTACCATTTCTCCCATTTTGATTGCTTCCGAGAAGGATTTGTCAACTGCGGACATCATGTTTTGAAAGTAATCTGGCTCTTGCGCCTGAAGGAAGACAATGATTAGCTTGTGGTCATCCATGGGTGGCTTAACTCTAGCCGCTTTCTCTCTCCATTTAATGGCATATTCCCTGAAACTTTCAGGTAGTTTCTTCTTCAGGTTGGAAAGGGAATTGCGGTGCGGGGCAATATCGATGTTGTATTGGAACTGTTTGAAAAAGTCCTGGGCCATGTCATCCCAGACATACCATCGAGATGTGTCTTGAACAGTAAACCATTCAGAGGCTACCCCCGTAAGGCTTTCCCCAAAATAAGCCATCAGTAATTCTTCCTTTCCTCCTGCACCTCTTAACTGATTGCAATACCTTTTCATGTAGGCTATAGGGTCTCCATGTCCATCATACTTTTCAAATTTGGGGATCTTGAAACCAAGTGGCAAGCGGACATTAGGGAACATACATAGATCCTTGAAGGCAATACTCTTTTGACCTGTCAACCCTTGCATATTTTTCAACTGTTGTTCTAAGCTTTTCACTCTTTGGGTCATTTCTTCCTGTGCCATCTTTTGGGCAGGCTTCTCAATTTTTGCAGGAAGATCAAATAGGTATGAGTGGTACTCAGGAGAGTGGTATTGTTCTTTCTGGGTAGAAAATTGTGACTCATGAGGTTTCCTCTGCACCACCGTCGGGGGTGAGATAGTGAAGACAGGCATAACAACAGCGGTTGTCTGATTGGTTGCCAATGGCAAACTTTGAGAGCATGCAACTGGAGTTCCAGCTGTGGTCGTACAGCTAGGATAAAGACTGGACCTAGGTGGATAGGATTGATCAGACAATGAAATCGAAATGGTAGTTGTCGAGATGGGTGTGAATTCTGGGAAACCCTGAACAGAGAAAGGTGGTCCTTGGCCATTGGCCCATGCTTGACACATTTCAGTCATTTTCTGTTTCAGTACTCTATTTTCCTCAACCACAGTATACTCTTGTTGAACCTTCTGACCCTGAGTCTCCTGAGCACTCATAACAGCTTCAATGTCAGTTGTCATTTTTCCCTTGGATTTTGCGTTGTCACCTTACCACAAACCGACCACCTCAAACTTTCTTCATAATTCAAAACAAAAGATACGTTAGAATGGACTCAGTCGGTCCTTATTATTATTCTTTTTTTCACTTTTTTTTTCAAAATCATTTGATCGAACCTGATGTGGGTTGCCTACGTATCATGACGCCGCATGAATCAGATCTTGCATAGTTCGGAAAGATTGGGAATAAAGTAAATAACCTAACTCTTTTTTTTCTTTGTATTTTGAATTTCTTTAGTATTTTTTTTTTGAAACAAAGACTTAAAAAGAAGAAAAAAAATATTTATGGATTTGGATTTGCTGGTTTTTTTTAATTTTTTATTTTTGAGAATTTTTGAAAAGAAAGACTTCTAAAGATATTATATTTTTTTGAATTTCGAAAAATAAATATCTAAAGAAGAAAAGAAATATTTTTGGACTTTTATTTTGAATTTTTGACAGAAATACTTCTAAAGAAAAAGAAAATATTTTTGAAACTTGAATTTTCTTTTCGATTTTTGAAAGAAGAATGAAAATATTTTTGGATTTTTTATTTTATCTTTTTTTTTTCAAATTTGTTTTTTTGAAAGACATCTAAAGAATAAAGAAAATATTTTTTTGTTCATTTTTGTTTTTTTTGAATTTTTGGGAAAAAGACTTCTTAAAAAAAAGGTAGAAAATATTTTTTGGATATTGATTTGATTTTCTTTTTGAATGAAAGACTTCTTAAAATGAAAAAAAACATTTTTGGTTAATTTTTTTTTTACTGGGATTTTCTAAAGAAAGAATTCCAAATAAGGGATTAAAGAAAAAAAAATTTGTTTTTTTTTAAAAATCGGGCCAGAACCGATGAGGTTTTCCTATGTATCTCACATCCGGTGAGAATCAGACCTGCGTAGTTCTGCCAGTTTTGACATAAGCGAAAACATGATATTGATTTTTTGAAATACATTTTCTTTTCATCTTTTTTTTTTTCAAAAATTTTGGCAGAGTTTTGAGGCATTTTCAAATACAGGGGTTTTCAAGACAGGGTGAATTTTCTATTCTACCCCACTCTTGGTTTTTTTGTTGTTTTTATTTCCTTAGCCGGTCAACAAACAAACTGAGACAAATAATACGCACATAGCAAGTAAGATGCATCAGGATGGTCTTTTGTTTCGGGTACACCTGTTCTAGACGGACCCAACCCCTGTGTTGAGTCCCCTAAGTCAAAATGCACGTGATGCAGATAATCGTTCCTACTAGGGATCCGGTATGAGGTTTTTTCATTCTAAGGTTAAACCTGGGGTTTTGTTCTAGACCTTGGCTACTCGAGCGGACAACTCGAGTCGGGGTGAGAGCGACGTACGGGTAGCACGAAAGGCTATCCGGCCTAGTGGCTAGTCCATCCCCGTATTTCTTACTTGGTATGACCTCTAACAGAAAGGCGGGCCACGCGAACGTGTGCACCAATTTTTAGAAGACTCAGAAAGGAGGCGTAAGAAGGCAATTTATATACAGTTCAAATAAATATCAAAGCGGTAGACATTTAGCACATTGAGCGCACAAAATACATTAATATCAACAATCAGAAAAAGCCAAGTAAAATCACATTAACAAGCTCGAATTCTTGAACCCTAAACCAGAGATTCTGGGTTCGGTCCCCAGCAGAGTCGCCAGAGCTGTCACACCTCATTTTTCACTCAGGTAAGGGTAATAAGGGAGTTTTTCCAATTAAAGTGACATTATTCGAATTTGGGATTTATTTATTTAATTTTCAGAGTCTCCACCCGGATTTTTTACGGTGTTCCGGGGCACCATTTTATTTATTAGAAATCCAAAACCGAAGAATTTTGACTCTGTTTAAATTGTCTGCGAACCAGAAATTCGGGTAAGAAATTCTGTTAACCTGGGAGAAGGTGTTAGGCACTCCCGAATTCCGTGGTCCTAGCACGGTCGCTTAATGATTAAACTTAGCCTAAATTGTTTAATTACTGATTTTAGCACCTAAATGCATTTTTATATTTTTACCGCTTTTAATGTTCTTTGGTATTTAAAGAGTTATTTTGAGACGAGTTATGTATGCGTAAACCCGTAGAGTTTAAAATGCGTCTAAAATCATGTCACGTGGACGTGTACACAATTCTCGACACTGAACTCATTAAATAATGTGGAAGAAAAAAAGTGTGCAGGCGCATATTTTGTTTTGTTGTCAAAAGAAACCGAAATCACGTCAAGCGAGCGTGTACGCAATTCCGATAATAATTTTTTAAGAGATTCGTTCCTAAAAGTGTCTTTACGAGTGTTTATTTTAACCTTTATTTGTGTCACGTAAACATGTACACAATTTTAAATATTTTATTATTATTAAGATTATTTGGCTGAAGTTGCGTGACCGCATACCTCGGTTTATTTTGGTATCGTAACTTTGTCACATGAACCGTTCTCATAGTCACGATGATTATTATTAATCGCCCTTTAAGCAAGCTACGATGTTCAAATTATTTTGTATACTAATATTGCACGTCCGTATAAAGACTGATTGGCACATTCAACATTATAAACTTAGTAAAGAACGAAATTTCCTAAAGCATTCAATTTCCAAATACGAGAAAACAGAGGAAGTAATCAATGTAAACAAAATAACAAATTTAAACAATGCACGCAGGATTAGAAATCAATATTGTTGCAATAAGTAACTTAATGGAAATAATACAAACATAATAATGGCTATTTGTATAAATCAGAACAAACAATCGAAGAAAAAAAACTACTCTTCACATAAGTTACTGAAGAAACAAAACGCATAGCCAAGAACATATGATCAGAACAAAACCAAAATGAAAGCAAAGCAAATGAATCTTACACTGAATCTTCAAGCAAAAAGACGAACTAATCACCGGACCAAAATGGAAACCTCGACGGAACTACGATCCAAACCTCGAAACTCGCCGGAACCAATGATGCTACTACCATAACGATGGCGATACTGGAGCCACAGCCAAACAACACACGCGAAGAAATGCCGAAGAACTGATTCTGGCCAAACTCAGCACAAAACGTCACAAAATTCAGAACCTGTTAGATCTACACCCATCCGACATAGAAGTAAAGCACGCGGGAACAATAGTAATGAAACAGTGGACTGTTTTCTACTCGTTCATCGTCGACGATGCGACTCCGACGATACAAAGACAGTAGAGGGTGGAGAAAAGGAAAGAAACAATGGCGATGGTGAGCTGGGGTGAGGTCGTTCTTGGTTGAAGAAGGAGAAGATGAAGGGTGTGGTTTGGTTCGCCGGCGATGGGGTCAGAGGTGGTCGCTACTGGTTTTCCGGCGATGTGGGTGGCGACGAGCGATGGCTGCTTTGTGTAGGTGTGGAAGGTCGCTCTTCAATTCCTGTTTTGGAGTTTTTGTTTGTTGTTTTCCATTTGTGTTGTGTAAAGGGTTTTGGTTCCGTGTGTCAAAGAAGAAGCAACGGCTGCTTCCTCATTTTTCTTTTTAGGTCTCTTCAAGATTTTGTGTAGAAGAAGAGAAAACGGCCAATCTTCTTTTTCAAAAATGTGTCTAGGTCCTTTTTATATTAGGGGTCTTCTAGGTTAAGGGGTATGGGCTTAGGAATCATGAGCTTGGTCCATGTCTTGTTAGGTTTTAAATTTAGGCTAAGAAGACTACAATGATATAATGTATTTATAAATATGTAAAAATTATTCTTAATTGACTTTAATAAATATTATATTTAAAAATAAAACTAAGAATTAAAGTTGAAACTATATATTTTTTTTTGTTGGTATTTTTCAAAGATTATATAAAAATAAAAATCATAGTAAAATAGTATGACTACAAAATGAAACTATTTTTTTTTTATAATATTAGTTTTTTGTGATAAAATAAAGTAAAAACTAGTTAAAATAGCGATATTAGACCTAAACTAAATATTAAAACGCTAATATGGGTAAAATTTCGGGGAGGGTCAAAAATTACATGTCTACAACATTTATTCACATGTATTCGCGCCATGTATTCATAAATACAATAAAAAGGGCCTAAAATTAGCACAGTCCAGCTGTACGCGCATATATTCACATGTATTTGCGTTGTTGTGTTCATGAATACAGTAGTAAAAAGCGCCTAAAATCAGGGCAGTCCAGATGTATGAGCATGTATTCACATGTATTCGTGCCGCTGTATTCATGAATACAACAGTAAAAAGCGCCTAAAATCAGGGGAATCCAGTTGTATGCGCATGTATTCACATGTATTCGCGCCATGTATTCATGAATACAGTAACGTCAATTACCTTAAAAATAGGTATGTCCGGTTGTCTAAGAGAAATAGAAAAACACAAATAGCGTATTTCATGCCTTAATGGTAGTATACACCATAAATACTTATTTTTCTAAAATATAAAAGGTAGCTATAGAAAATAATATTTTAAAATAATTTTGATTTATAATAAATTGAGTGTATACCTTCACTATAGGAGGTAAAATATATAATTTTTTTTAAGTTAAAAGTGTTTTTTTACTAAAATTAAGGTGTTTGGCCAAGCTTTTGAAAGGAAAAAAAGTGCCTTTGAGGAGAAACATAAAAAAGTAATTTTCCTCCAAAAACAGTTTTTTGAAAAGTACTTTTGAGAAAAATACACTTAGAAGCAGTTTTTTAAAGCTTGGCCAAACACTAGTAGCTGCTCAAAAATGCTTTTCAAATTAATTAGCCAAATACAAACTGTTTCTCACCAAAAGTACCTTTGAGAAAAGCACTTTTAAAAGAAAACACTTCTCAAAATAGACTTATTTTTGCGGTTTGGCCAAACGGACTATGATTAACTTTGACGCAATGCCAATTTTACACTATAGTCTTCAGTCATTTTTTTTTAAAACAATTCTTCGGTCTATAAAAAACCAACAAAATAATGCTTACCGTTTGAATATTAAGATATTTTTTCCACCAATGTTAATATACTCAATGTCGTATAAAATTTGTAACTACAATTAATATGCTTCTCTTATGTATATTTTTGAAAATGTTAAGAATTTATTTATTATTTGAAGACATCAATTTTTCTTGAAAAGATACCTTTTTATCTATGTTATAATGTATTTTTAGGAACAAGAACGATTAGATTCTTTCTTGAAAAAAAGTATATTTTTTCTTTTACTTACAATAAGAACTTTTGGGTCCCGAAAACAGTTTCCGTATCCTCCGGGATAGGAGTAAGGTACACTTTACCCTCCCCAGAATCCACTAATGAAATTCTACTATATTGTTTTTACAATAAGAACTTATGAAAATTGAAATAAATTCGGTTCTTTCTTGAAAATGTTGCTTTCCTCTTTTGTTTAGGTAGACGTGAGAATTGGAAACAATTTGATTCCTTCCGAAAATATATTTTTCTCTATTAATTAGTTGAAATTTTTTCGTAAAAATTATGCGGGGCACTCTATTTGGTCGCCCCCATTTAATCTATACCCATTTTTTTTAAAACTTTTAACTTGTATCCACTTTTTAAATAACTTCAGCTTCCCTTTCCCTCGATGAGNGTATGCTGAAGTTCCCCATTTACAAAAGACAAAACTTCAGCTCTAGAAACTGGGGAACTTCAGCTCCGTATGTTGAAGTTGTTGTCATTATAACTTGGGAACTTCAGCCCCGTATGCTGAAGTTCCCCATTTACAAAAGACAAAACTTCAGCTATAGAGCTGAAGTTCCCCAGTGCAACTGGGGGAACTTCAGCCCGTATGCTGAAGTTTTTGTCTTTATAACTGGGGAACTTCAGCCCTGTATGCTGAAGTTTCCCATTTACAAAGACAAAAACTTCAGCTATAGAGCTGAAGTTCTTCCCCATTTACAAAGACAAAAACTTCCCCATTTACTAGAGCTGAAGAGTTCGCAAGCTACTTCAAGCCCGTCTACTAGAATGCTGAAGTACTTCAGCCTCGCATGCTGAAGTTATGCGCAAAAGCGGGTACGGATGTAATTTTTTTTACAAAGCGGGTATAAGTTAAAACGTGACACAAAAAGTAAGTACGGATTCAAAAACCCCCAATTTTTTCGAATGTACTTTTTAAATAT
Organism: Nicotiana paniculata; assembly: GCA_005239505.1. Lineage (NCBI taxonomy): Eukaryota > Viridiplantae > Streptophyta > Magnoliopsida > Solanales > Solanaceae > Nicotiana > Nicotiana paniculata. Next base: position 6,440 of record ML357252.1, on the reverse strand, counting down.
TTTTTATTTTGTTAGGAATTTTACAAATATTTATTTATTCTAACACATTTTAATTCATTCTTGAAAGAGTCAAGAAGATCAGAATTAAAATGCATTCTGGTGAAATTTCTTTCTATCACATGTGGCACATGCATAAATGCTCAACGAATGCTGGTAATCTACAAGGTTGGAGCTGCAACAAAATCATACCCAATCATAGCACGTTGAAAATCCTACAACAGATTTTAAGGCGTCGGTTGGTTGGAAACAAGTAATTCCAAAATTAATTATTCTGAAAATAGTTATCCCATAATTGTTATCTCACCCTCCATAAAGATAAAAATAACACCACAATCCCGAGAAAACTAATCTCGAATTAGTTATACCGCAATTTAATCCCAATCAAGTGTGAGATAAACACATCTCAAATTTAAAATCCCAAAATTAATTATCCTTTATCCCTCGTACCAAACGAGCACCAAGTATTTGGGTAGCTCTCAGCCAAAACTAACGACAAATTCCAATTAACACATTTACCAATATAGCTCAAAAGATTGCCAATATAGCTCTAGGCTACTGAGAGAGTCTGGGTCATTAAGTTATACAGTAGGAAAATATAAAAAGAGAACAAATTCAAGAAGAGATCCACACACTAGCAGACACATTTCTGATATCAACAATCAACAATAAAGTCTAGCACAGAGGCTTATCTGCAAAGGTTACATTCCTCCCCACTAACCGCTCTCCAGAAAGAAAGAACAGTGAAAGCAAAGGGGCTGGGAGGGGGCAGTGAAGGGCATGGCAGTTGCAACATCAAGAGGGAAAGAGAAGAGGTAGGTGGTGTAGGGCATTTCAGCAGCCATGTCAACTTGAAAAGCTAAAAGCAGCTCTCTGTGGCACCTCTGATCAGTTTAGGCATAGTAGTTTAAGCTGGCTTTCTTCTTGGCTTGAACTTGAATGATACCTTCATTGAAGTCTTCATGCGTAACCTGCAAGAGAGTGGACATAGAATTAGAGGGCTTGCAAACCCTAAAAACAAAGCCGTTCTGTTTTGACACAGTTGATTAGCCTACCCAAGACGAACTTCAACATGGACAAGGATAGAGGGAGCATAACATATCTTTTTTAATTATGAAATATAGATCATCATATGTATTAGTCACCACTGAACTGCAAGAAGGGCAGACGTAACGGACCAAATTAGTATTATTATGAATATAATCCAAATATCTATTAGACCATGATAGAAGCCTAAACTTTATCATGCACTTAAAACAGAATATGTGCTTTATGTAACTATATAACTGTTGGAGGAGAATATTTTTTTAAAAAGCAATCAGATTTTCATTTTTACCTTTTAGCCAAAGCACTTGAAATTCTTAAAACACGTGTCAATTCTTAAAATTTATTCATCTTTTAAATCATTTAAATTTCTCAAGCTTCTGGTATCATCAAAAACTTGAAATGCTCGAGCTTTTTAAGCCCCTTAACATGATAAGATGCAGAACTTAAGTCAAACATCATAAAGATAATAACCAGACCATCAGCCCAACTATGCACATATTTGGGGGGCACACAATGTAGGAGAGAGAATAGAGACCTCGGTGGCATCACGCCGAAGTGCTAGCATGCCTGCCTCAACACATACAGCTTTCAATTGTGCCCCATTAAAATCATCTGTTGATCGAGCCAATTCTTCAAAATTAACATCTGGGTGAACATTCATCTTTCTGGAGTGGATCTGCAGCCGGCAAAGAACCAAAAGATGTTAAACGCAAAATACTGAAGAACTCATTTCATAGTAGCTAAACAAGGCAAGGGAACGAGAAATGAACTGAGACATATTTGGCAGAGTATCCCACCTGCAAGATCCTCGCCCTGGCTTCCTCTGTTGGGTGGGGGAACTCAATTTTACGATCCAATCGACCAGATCGCATCAAAGCAGGATCCAAAATATCAGCTCTGTTTGTTGCAGCTATTACCTGAAGTGAAGAAAGAGACCGAAACAGTTTAATAAAAATGTATCGAAGCAGAAAACTGATGATCACTTCTTTTAGCTTTTGCAGTTATTCTCAGCTAAAATCTTGAAACCACTTACAACGTAATTTTTTGGAAAGGAAAATCATGCTCAAGATCTGACCAAAGAGACAGAAACAGTATAATAAAAATGTATAGAAGCAGAAAACTGATTATCACTTCTTTTAGCTTCTGCAGTTTTTCTCAGCTAAAATCTTGAAACCGCTCACAAGGCAGTTTTTTGGAAAGGAAAATCATGCTCAAGATCCGACCACAAAGTTGGTAAAAAAAAGGTGTACATATAAATAGCTCTAAGTCGACAAGAACCTTAATCCGATCATCACTGCTAAAACCATCGAGCTGATTAAGTAACTCCAACATGGTTCGTTGGACCTCTCGATCTCCACTAACTTCGCTGCAAAATAACAACATTACGTAGTTAGATTAAGTAACTCCAATATAGTTCCTTAGCTAATATTTTTACTGAGACGGGAGATATTATGGCATGCAAGGTTAAGTACATATTTGAGCAAAGCGAATCAAAGTATATAGTGTACCTATCAAAACGCTTTGTGCCTATAGCATCAATCTCATCAATGAAAATAATGCAAGGTGATTTCTCTTTTGCCAGCTCAAAAGCATCACGAACAAGCTTTGCCCCATCTCCAATGAACATCTAAAGGTAGTGCAAGCATTGATCAACAGCCCAATTGTGTAAAAAACTCTAAATTGCATAAATTTTTGATGTAGTAGTTGACAGAAAACTTTAGAAAGCCAATCAATAATACAATAAATGCTAAATAATTACATGCATAAGTTCAGAACATGAATTCAAATTTTGTCTTAAGCTAACGTGTCATCACTTACCAATCAAAAAGCAAAATAAGTGCTGACATGTTCAGTATTAACAACTAGAGATACAAAATGAGCAATAGATACACTCGGTTCCTGGTAAGATTACCAGCAAAAAGGGAGATGGTATACCCTTCCACCATAGACAATAGATAATTAGTAGATGGTTACTTAGTATCCTGATTGTACACTAACCTTTTGTACCTAGGATCACTTATATATCTGCAATAACTGCCTGTAAATCTAACCTCAAGTTTTTACGAAGTCATAAGCTTTTTTTTCCTTCAAAAAATCATGAGTAAGTTTAAATGAGAACGCATGCCATGACCAAACATTTAAGCATAATATCATTAATAAAAATGCTTTCTGGAAGTAGATCTTTTTATTTTTAATAAGGAGCTTTGTAGAAGTAGATCTAATCCACACGTTTCAGACGAAATCAAATCGAGGGGCATCTAGCATCTGAATAGGTGTGATTTCAAAGAGACTAAGTGTACTTTACAGCAATTCTTAGTCAAAATTGCCAGGACCAATGAAAAGAGGAAAAACTAGGTTCCCTCCTATCCGGCACAAGAGAGTTAAACTTCAAATAAATCTAATGCAGTTAAACACAGTAGGCTTAAAAGGCCGAAAATGATCTACCTGCACAAGTTGGGGTCCAGCTAGCTTAAGAAAAGTAGCATTTGTTTGTGCAGCACATGCTCGGGCCATGAGTGTTTTCCCAGTCCCCGGAGGCCCATATAGAAGGACTCCCTTTGGAGGACGAACGCCTAATTTTTGGAACCGTTCTTTATGTGTCATAGGCAAAACAATTGCCTCGACAAGCTCTTGAATCTGTTTTTCCAAGCCTCCAATATCATTGTAGTCTTCAGTTGGCTTTTCATCAACTTCCATTGCCTTAACCCGAGAGTCATATTCAGATGGCAAAGTATCCAATATCAAATAACTGTCTTTGTTTACTCCAACCAGATCACCAGGTTTCAAATTATCAGGATCAACAAGGCCAACGACAGGCAAGAAAATTGTCTGTAATTGGCAATAGATAACAATTCAATTACTAAAAGATATTAGCATCTAAAGAGAATATAATATAAAGAAGCTGTCGAAGAAGGATAAAGCAGAACAGCAGGGAAGTTGGGCTCCATCCAGAATTAGTAGAAAAAGAGAGTTTGGATAGTAATATCGACAATATATACCTAGAAAGAAAATGACATAATCCTATGATTTGACACCTCACCTGACGTGTGGATGTTTTCAGTACGACACACTTTCCCTTCCTTTGTGAGTCAAGATCAATATTTGCACCATCCTCCTCAGCTTCTTCCTCTGGATTCATCTCCAAAATCTGTAAGATACCATAATTAAATGTGTTTCAAAGCTAAACTTCTCTACTACTCCTTCCATGAACAAATATTCTTAGTACCCAAAAAAAGGAAAAAGAAAAAGAATCAAAATTTGCAATCTCACAGTTCAACGTGATAAAACATGAGATTACTGGAAAACAGATTCAAACATACAAGAAAAAGGAAGCACCTCAGTCACTCTCCTCTGTCCTGCGCAATTTATGTTCCTCTAAACCATCTTCCTATTTCCCTATCTATCTGATCCCGAAAATGCAATTTTCATACTTAAATTGACACTAAATTAATTTTGTCTTTTCAACTCTCCTATCAATTGAACAGCATTGCAAAGACAATCAAATACAAATATACAATATATGCATACATAGCATGCTAGTATCGTAATTGGGTGAACTTTGGTCGATAGTATTATAGTAACGGTACAGTGTTAGTTTTCGTGACAATAAATTAGTCCAAGCAAAAGAAATACATCAAGTCAGAATCCATAGCACATCCTACAAGTTGTGAAGCCTCTTAGTTGAAAAGGTAATGTAGCCAATCGCCATATCAGGTGCAAAGCTCTCTTCCTTTTTCTTTTTTTCCTATATGTAAATATAACTTGCTAAAGATGAGCGTCAAAGCAAGATATTGAGAAAAACATAATGACTGACCTCAACAATGTTGCCGACCAAGTAAGGAAGTTGTTTATTGAGCTTAATTTTCTCTTGATTCTCTTTTATCTTCTCCTTGAACGAATCCACCTCTAGATTCGTCCTCTGTAGCTCTTCCTATAAATTCACCATTCAAGTCAAATAGTCAAAAACCGAAACCGGAAAAACAAAAGCATTCAACAAACAGAAACTAAACTCCGATAGATCGGTAGGTAGGTACCCTAATGATTCGAATTTCATTGTCGAGAAGGCGAGAAGCCCTAATAATATCATCAGTGGACATAGCATGGAGCTGGTCATCTTCGAAGTTGCTATCCTCTGCCATCGCCGTTGCCATCGTATATTCTATAGAAATGGAGCTTGTGTTTGTATGAGAATCCGGGGAGAAAACGGAATTAGAGGATCGATCTGGGTAGCTTGTGCAATCAGAAAGCTTTATATTCTCCTTTTCATTGTCAGTCTTCTTCTCCAAGAAAAATTAGGGCCTAACGGGCCGTCTCGACAAAGTTCGAGTTTGGCCCAACCCATGAGTAGAGGCCCGTTTAAAGCAAACGCCCACTGAAAATTGATCATTTCTTTGATAAAAATTGCACGATTTAGGCGCCCCTCTTTAATCTGTATTCGTTTTGTTTTTATGTTTGCATCGGTATTTGTTTTTTTGTTAAAAGTCTTTCGAAAAGATAATTTTATCCCTTTACAAGCAATCAAGCCTACTTTCTCTTCAAGTAAACCCCATTCCTCTACTTCCATTCATATACTTTGCAAATACTCTCTTTCTCTCTCTCCCGTTCTTCGCTTTACGATCGTCATTGTTTTTTAATATTCATCGCTTCAACTGTTTGTTCGCCAACAATATTACGTATAATCACAGGTACATTGCAGTACGTTCTGGGTATTTTTTTTTTTGTGATAGTCATGTTCTATAGGGGTTTTTTTTTTGTGATATTCATGTTCTATAGTTATTTTTTATCATGTATACCTTAATTTTATGGAGCTGATCTTTTTTTATTTTTTTGTGTTTAATTATTGGTGTTAAATTTGTGCTTTGCTGAATTTTTTTATTTTGTAACTGGTTAACTTCAGCGTTTTAGCAGTTCATATTTTGTTTTGTAGCTGATGTTTGGGAGTTTACATTTTTGTTTTGTTTAATATGCTGAAGTTTTTGAACGTGTGTGTCTGTTTTGTATTTTGTAACTAGTGAACTTCAGCTTGTTTTTGTTTAGGAGCTGAAGTTTTTTGTTTTGTTTTGGTGTACTTCAGCATATTTGGGCGCTTAAGTTTTTGTTTTGTTTTGGTAATATGCTAAGGTTTTTGAACGTGTGTGTCTGTTTTGTACTTTGTAACTGGTGAACTTCAGTTGGTTTTTGTTTAGGAGCTGAAGTTATTTGTTTTGTTTTGGTGAACTTCAGCATATTTGGGCGCTTAAGTTTTTGTTTTGTTTTGGTAATATGCTGAAGTTTTTGAACGTGTGTGTCTGTTTTAAATGAAAATTTCTGTAAATTCTTTAGCTAGGGAGCTAAAGTTTTGTTTGTGTTTTTTGTTATATTTTTATGAAAGTGGGAGCTGAAGTTTTGTGTTTTGT
>MDKI01288165.1:0-13622 GCA_005239505.1 Nicotiana paniculata | reverse complement strand
ATATGGCGCTTGGGCCACTAGGGCCCCTCCGGAGTCTTTACACCCCCAGTAAGCGCATTGATGATGAGGGATGGATATTCCCTGGGCATGATCTTGTCTGAAGCTGATATTATGTGAGGGATGGATTTTCCCTGGGCATGGATCTTGTCCGAAGCTGATGTTATGTGAGGGGTGGATCTTACCTGGATATGGATATTGTCCGAATGTTGCATTCCGGAGATGGATCTTCTCCGTGGGGGCTGGACTGGCCTTTTTTTCCTCAGTACAGAGTGACTACGGTCACCGGTGTTTATGCATATTTCGGGATGGAACTTCCCTGGGCCTGAGAGCCATATATAGTACATAGTGGACTTATGTGGGAGAGTTGTGAGCACTATGTGCATTTTCACACTGTGACATGTTGGCATGTAGAACATATGGAGGTATATCTAGTATATTTTGTTGTTATTTTCTGATAAACTGTGAACATGCCTAAATTTTGTACGCTGATGATTTAATTATTGAGGTTTAGTCTGTCACTACCTCTCAGCCCATAGTTTGGGTTCGTTACTTCTGAGTTAGTGTACTCACGTTACCCTCTGCACCTTGTGTGCAGATCCAAGTACACCGGAATCTGGTAGTGGATATTGAGCAGCTGTCAGAGTTTTCATTGGGGTTGTCGAGGTAGCAGCTGGCGATCGCGACCTTGTCTTCTCTTCCTTATTCCACCTGTTGCACTTATTTTGAGACTATGTTGTCTATTTCTTCATTCTTTATTTTATTTTTATATATAGCAACTCATGACTGAGTGACACCGGATCCGGGGTTGGAGGTTTAAATTTAGTTTTTCAAATATTGTTTTTAAACTTCAGATTCTTAGTATTACCAATAAATTCGTTTAAAATTGTATTTTTTTTACTGGAAATTGAATTTAGCTTAGTTAAAAAGGGCGGCTTGCCTGGTTCCACGACAGGCGCCATCACGACTCCGAAATTGGATCGTGACAGTACCGAAATACTGAAATACCAAAAATGCAATACCGAAAGAAACCGAAACCGAAATACCGAATTAATTCGATCCGGTTCGGAATTCGATTTTTCAAATTTTATGTCCACCCCTACCCATAGTCCATCCAAAACACACTCGAAGCCCCTCGAGATCTCAATAAAATACACCAACACCTCCTAAAACATGATACAAATTTAGTCGAGGCCTCCAATCACATAAAATAACGTCGAAACTACAAATCGCACCTCGAATCAAACTCATGAATTTCCAAATCTTTCAACTTCCAAAACTCGCGTCGAAGCATATCAAATCAACCCGGAATGACGTCAAATTTTGCATGCAAGTTCTAAATGACATAAAGGAGATAATACAACTCTCGGAATCACATTTCGATCCTGATATCACTAAAGTCAACTCTCGGTCAAACCTCTCAACCTTCCAAAACTTCAACTTTATAATTTTCGTCGAAATGCTTCAAATTACCCTACGGACCTCCAAAATTCAGACGCACACCTAAGTCCAAAATCACCATAAGAAGCTGTTAGAATCATCAAGACGTTATTTTAGAGTCGTCTACACAAAAGTCAAATTTCGGGCAACTCTTACCACTTAAGCTTCTAAAATAAGAATCCCTCTTACAAATTGATCCTGAATCATTCAAAAACTGAACTCGGCCATACACACAAGTCATAACACATAATATGAAGCATTCCGAGACCTTATGCCACCAAACGGGACGTTAATTCTTAAAACGACCAGTCGGGTCGTTATATTTAGAATTCAAGATCTTTTTTTCTAAGATGTGATTTTTCTAGCTTTAAAAAATTGAGAGGTAAAACACAAAAATAAAAAGATAACTATACCCTTATTCTATAATATCCTTTCCTTTACTCTAAGTCCCTAACCCTATTATTTCCTATACCCATTCTTCAGCGCCGCTTTTGCCGTCAAATTATAGATATTTACTTGAGGAGGTACTAGGCATGAACGTTGTCGGAATGCATAAAAAGGATATCTTTGCTAGGTTTTCCAAGACCAATTCTTTTTATGGTGGCACAAAGGTTTGTTTGTTTGTTTGACTGTTTATTTGAATTAATGAGTTCTTTATTCATTTTTATGGGTTTGAGTTTTGATTATTTCAAATGAAAAAAATTGGATAACTGCAGGAAATGTGGATTGACAAGAATAATGGAGGAGTTTGCTTGGCGATTTCTTCAAAAGGAATGACCATTACTAGTATCGATGGTCGGAGATACTAGAATCACATTCCGACTGAAGAATCAAGGTGGGTTTATCTACTTTTATGTTATTATATTTCTGCCTATTGTTTGAGATTTTAGGATATCGTTTGATTTGCAAACAAATTATACTAATCTTATAATGTGGGGATATAATACACCACCAACATCCCAGTATAATAATATTAACAAAAGTAGGGTTTAGGGAGGATAAATATGTACCCATACCTGACCACTATCTTGTGTGAGGTAGAGATGCTATTTTCGATAGACCATCGGCTCAATGAACAATAAAAAGGAAGTAAAAATTATAGCAACAACAATGCAATAGAACAACAGAAGCCAATGACATGGGATTACAATACAGAATTATTTAATAAAATGATTTTTTCGGTGAACACACTTTTTTTTGTTTCGGTGAACAGAAGAATTGTTTTTTTTATACCGTTGGAGTGTTGGTGGCATACATTTGATCGCTTACTTTAGTTTCGTTGCATGTGCTTGTTGACATAATTTTTATGTTATAAACGGTGTTTGTCTTATTTTAGCTTCTTTTTGTCCATATTAGTTAGGCGTGTTTATAGCGATATACTTTCCGTGGAATCCCGCAAATTTTTTTATTGGTGTAATCGATAACCGAATCGATAAGCCCCAAAAATCGATAAATCGAAATCGAAAAAATCGAAACCTTATTGAAACGATAACGATAAGCATATGTACAAATTGATAATCAATAAGTAATTATCGATAAGGGTCAAAATCGAATCGATAAATGAATGCACACCCCTGTTTATTTGGCATTCCTTACTCTTTAAATTAGGGATGTTTCTTTTACACTGATGTCTTCAGATTTGAGTTAATACATAATCATGATTGTTTTCATGTTATTTTCTTATTTGTTTGTTATAACTTGTTATCTGCCATAGATATGTGAAGACCCTACATAGTCAAATCTGAATCCATTAGACACTCTGAAAATTTAATTGGTAGTATGTCGCATAAGCGCACAACCTGTGATTATTTGTTTGAAATCAACGAATGAATGTTGATCTTAGCCTGGTACATTTGTTCATCTGATCATAAGCACAACTTATGATTTCCTAGGCCTATCATTACTTGAATGGCCCATAGACTTTACACACTTCAGTTTGATTATTCAGTGATGGGTAAGAATCAAGTGGTATCTGAATTAATTAGTTTACTGTTTGTGTTGATAATTGGACAGCTGAGTTCATGGTTTTGACCACCAGTTGGTCAAATCTGGATTCGCAATTCTGGACAGTAATGGAAATCAATTTGGCCCAAGATTGAATGGAACAATCTAGCCCAACATTGTAATTCAACTTCATGTTTAACTAAATTTAGTGTAAAACTCAGTAATTGGCTTACTATGCCGTCGGCTATGCACTCAGTTTTAAAAAACTATTTTGGATACATTACATCTGAAATCAAGGAAATACCATACTCTAAATTAGTTTAGCAACGTATCATGAACATGCTTCTCCAAATAAATCCATAACTCTTGGGCCTCAATACTTTATCTCAAACCTTAGAAGATCAATTGGAACATCGTGGGTTGCTTTAGGCGCGGTTTGATTTATTATCGTGATTGTGTATACGTTCGCGTAACATAATTATGATTTCTAAAATAAATCAAAGTACGAGTTCGCGCGACTTTAACCAAACAATCTTAATAATAATAAAGTGCTATTAATTGTGTACACGTACGCGTGACATGATTTTAACACACTAAACAAAACGGGTTCACGCACACATGGTTCGTTTCAAGATAATTTCATAACGTCATAATCAAGTAATTTAAAAGTGATAAAAGGTAAAGACGCACATAGGCTTTAAAAATACGTAATAATCAAATCATTAAGCCAGATATGATTAAAAGTGACCGTGCTAAAACCACGAAATACGGGAGCGCCTAACACCTTCTCCCATGTTAACAGAATTCCTTACTCGATCTTCTGATTTCGCCGAACTTAAACAGAGTTAATTTCCTTGATTTGGAATTTTAACAAATAAATCGGTGACTTGGGACACCATAATAATTAATTCCAAGCGGCGACTCTAATTAAAATAAGGCGAAATGGTTTCCTGGCCACTTAAACTTGCATCACAGCCGATATATGAACTTTTGGGTTTCCCATTTGAACACCTTTACTTGAGAAAATGGCTACTAATAAACACCTTTGACCGTTAACTATGCTTATGTGGCAATATTATAGCTGATGTGGTCAATTGCGTATTAATCACGGATATAAAGCGCGTGAATACGATAAATTTAATAAAAACTAAACAAAAAAAAGATCCACCTCTATTCATTCCTCCCCGTACCCTTAACCCCTACCCCTTCTTTTTCTTCACTCATGTTCCCTTCCCCCTCCCACCCCCCTTAATTGTCGCCACCCCCATAATCCCCCCCTCCATTTCTCGTTCTTCTTCCTTTTCCCTCTTTTCCTCCTTTATTCCAAATTAAGTCCATAACAAAAATTAATAAATCACACTCCAAAGCTCCATTTTAAACCGACATATCTGCTTTTTTACTTGTGTAATGAGAATCTTGAATGTGAATAATAAACTTAAGGTTGATGTACTGAAATTGTTCGGTTTGGGATCACGAAATTGAAAAGCAAATAATGTTCATTGCTTTCTGATTTGCTGAAATTATTTTCTGATTTGTTGGGAAAATTTGGGTCTGATTTCGATCATAGCCGCTGCTTTCTGATTTGCTGAAATTATTTGCTGATTTGTTGGGAAAAGTTGGGTCTGATTTCAATCATGGTAAAAGTTGTTCACTGCTTCATGATTTTTCTCGTTGATCTTTGGAGGTGGTGATTTTTATCTTTTAGTTTTGGTGATATTTTCCTTGTAATTTTTTGTGGTAAAAGGTTTTGCAGATGGTTCATATTTTTTTGGTGAGAAGATGATAAACAATGAAAGTAAAAGGTATTGGGTGAGATAGAAAAGAGACAATCACGGGAACCGTTGCCGATGATAAAATCTAAAGTTTTTCAAATTGATTCCCAGTTCGATAAGGTATTTTCCGGCAGGTTCTGAGGGAGTGGAAGGGATATGTGTAGAAAAAATTAATGTGATTAAAAAAAAGTGGGACCTTGAACATCCAGGTGTCAACAAAATGTGAATGAATAGATGATGTGGCTATACAAAATATTAAATTAGATCCATGTCAGCAGCAATTGAACAACACGCACCATCACAAGTGTTTATCAGTAGTCATTTTCTCAAGTAAAGGTGTTCAAATGGGAAACCCAAAAGTTCATATATAGGTTTTACAAAGTGATCCAAGTTTAAGTGGTCAGGAAGTGATTTCGCCTTAAAATAAATAATCTCGTTTCAAATAATGTCATTTTAATTGGAAAAACTCATTTCCCTCGTAAAAAGGAAGGCATACATTATACACTAATAATACATTTATTGTACACGTATTATACAAAATTGGACGTGAAAGATTACCGTGCCAATGGTGAGTATTGACAATATTATATATAAAATGTATAATTATGCACACATATTTGCATGAAAGGTGTATTTATACTGATATAATACATATATGCTATTTATACATATTCAAATTCATACAATTTTGTATATAAAGTGTATAATATATTTATGCGGCGCGTAAATAATTTATAATATGTATATACGTGAATAATTAATATATTTTTTGTATATAAAGTGTATAATCTTTCTCTCACGAATACTCTTAGTGTTTCTTTCTGTTTTCTTTTTAGATCTTATTTCTTTATGTTTAATAGTGTGTTTATATATATAATATATAAAAGCCATCACCTTTCTTTATGAAGTAGCCACAATTAATTTGTGTAACGATAGAACTTTTTGTGTAGTCTGACAAATGATGAAAGAGGAAAGTGGATGGGATGTTGTTGGCGGAATTTTGGGCTGACTATTTTAATATAATTAATGTATTTGAAATTTTATGGCTACCAAATTATATAAGTTTCTAACGAGTGGCTACAAATAAATTTTCCTCAATAAAATTGAATGTTGAAATTGGGCGGCAACCCACATAGCACATGAACACCTAGGATCCTAAGATTCAAATAATGGACTCCCCCCTGCATTTATTTTTAAAATTAAGAGTCTCATATGATGATATTTGATTGAGAACGACTTCCAACAAAAAAAAAAATTATTTAACTTGCGGTATAAAGAAATCATAAATATTTTTATTGAAATAAATCATCTTATTAAGATTAAAATGAACACTTTAAAGTTAAATTATTAATATTAAATATAAAGACTGTTATTTTTTGGAATTGGTTAAAAAAAAAGGAGTGTTGCATAAATTGATATTTTTCAAAATTTTATATCTGAAGTATATAATTTGGCTACCAAGATCAAGTGTTTCCTTGAAGGAATTTGACTCAAAACGTTGGTTATATAGGTGATTGTAGAGGCAGTTAATAGGTCAATTTCATGTATGACCGTTAAATTTTACTAAATAATAAAAGTAAAAGTATAAAATTATTTTTATCGTCGCATAAAGTAATTGAACTATATGGTGAATCGATTAGAAGAAAAAAAAGAAAACCAAAATGTTAAATTTCTAGTGCCAGGTTATACCACGTCTTCGTTACACCAACATTTTGCCGCTTTGTAAAATCAATGATAGAAAAAGAAAGATCACCATATAAAAATTGGGAAAATGCATAAGTATCTCACGATTTATAGTCGGATTTTTAACTACACACTTTATGAATCCTATTACCTTTTTAAACTATTTTAAAATAGAATAAATTCACCCTTAAAATATCATACCCAGAATTCTGTTGGGCGGTGAACCACACTCGCTTGACATGTGGTATTTCATTAAATTTTTCATTTATTTCTTATCCTGTTTCTCAATTTTTGTTCTTTTTTCCCTTTTTTTTCTTTCTCTATTTGATTTCTGTCACCTAACCAAGCTGAACACAAGGATTAACCCTAATATCTTCAACCAGTGACTTCATTTTCTTTTCCTTTTTGCAGTTATGCTTGGCTTAAGGCCTTTAATGGCTATTGTGGTAGAGGGTTGTGGATGGGTTGTGGCAGCGTAATCCAAATTAAACGGTGAGTGATGGCTGAATGATCTGAGTTTGTATGTGTTGCTGGGTTAGAAAAAAGATTCTTTCGGTTAAAATTTCAGTAACTCATTTTTTTCCGGCATAGAAAATATTTACCGATGATAGATATTTTTTCGGATCTGTCATGACCCAAAATTTTCTCCGTAAAACATCGTGACGGCACCTAATCTCTATGACTAGGTAAGCCTAACAAATTGCGGAAATAACAAAATGAAAATAAAACTTAACAACTAACGACAACAGATAACTAACTAACTGGTAAAAATGCCGTTCGACAAGTACAATAACTAATACTCTAGAAATATACAGTCTTTCCAAAACCCGGAACATCATAAGTCAATGGCTACATAAGAAAGTAGTATCTCTATACACCAGAGTTTAATAAAAGAAATACAGAAGGAAATTGACATAGGAGAGAATAGAGAGGGACTCCCGGGTTTGCGGACACGACAGATATACCTTTAAGTCTCCAAACTGTCACTGCTCACTGATGACGTGGCTGATAATGAGCACCTGGATCTGCACACAAAATATGTGCAGAAGAGTAGCATGAGTACACCACAACGATACCCAGTAAGTGTCAAGCCTAACATTGGTCGAGTAGTGGCAAGTTCAGGTCAGACCTACTGGTATATAATAAATAAAGCAGGAGAATGTAACAGTATAATAAGAGACTGAAATTTAAAAAAGAAAAAGAAAAACACAGCAAATTAGCAGTACATCACACTAGGGTAAGCAGCAGGGATCTCCCGAGATACCATCTCGTAGTCCCAAAGTAAATGTGCAGGGAGAACTCCCGAGGTATCGCCTCGTATACTCAAAGTAAATATGTAGGGAGAACTCCCGAGGTACCGCCTCGTAGCCTCAAAAGAAAATATACAGGGAGAACTCCCGAGGTACCGCCTCGTAGTCTCAAAAGTAAATATGCAGGGAGAACTCCTGAGGTACCGCCTCGTAGTCTCAAAAGTAAACACACAACTCAAACCGATAAATACAACAGTTAACAGCAAGAATTCAACAGTTAAAACTGATAAAGATCAAGGAAAAGCAGAAATTCAACTAGGCATGCTGCACAGAATTCAAATAAGAAGTTAAATCACGTAGACATGCGATATTAGATTAAACAAGATAACTACACATACTGGTATAACTCAATTAAGATGAAAACATGTTACTACTCAGTAAAAATCGGGTTTTACAACAAATAGCCCGTGTATGAACTCGTCACCTTACGTACACGGCGCTCACATATCACAACAATACCAAATCCTAAGGGTATTTCCCCCACACATGGTTAGGCAAACCACTTACCTCGAACCAAGCTCAAATCAATCCGTAAGAATGCCTTTTCCTCGATTATTCGATTCCGAATGGTCCAAATCTAGCCAAATACAATTACATATCATAAATACAACTATAATAGACTAAGCTAATTAATGAAAATCAAGACTTTAACAATAAATTCGAAAATCACCCTAAAAAGCATCCCAGGACCACGTTTCGGAATCAGGTAAAAGTCACAAAATATAAACTCTCATTCACTCACGAGTTAAGTCGTACCAAAATTATCCAAATCCGCTATCAAAATACCAATCAAAACTCAAAAACTTAGTTGAAGAACTTCTAACTTATTTCCTCAAATTTCTCAACCAAATTCCTTAATTAAATGATGAAATCAATTATAGATTAGTGAATATAACCATAAATGAGTTAAGAATCATTACCTCAAAGTTCTCTCTGAAAAATCCTTGAATTATTGCCTCAATCCAATCTCTCAATGTCCCAAAAATTGAAAATGGGACAAAACCCTCGAATTTGGCCATTTTCTGCCCAGCGATTTTGCATCTGCGGGCCTCCAGTCGCACCTGCGGCGCCGCACCTGCGAAATTTCCTTCGCATGTGCGGAAATTACTTAAGAGGGCTGGGTCCGTTTCTGCGATAAAAGGGTCACACCTGCAAGTGTGTGCCTTCGAACTATTGTCCGCTTATGCGGTCTTCCTCCGCGCATGCGGTTCCTTCAGTGCATCTGCGGGCATCACAGATGCGGAATTTTCCCTCGCACCTGCGACCCCTGACCAAACATCCCAATCCGCTTCTGCGCTTGACCTTACGCACGTGCGATCCCGCTAGAAGCCTGAAACAATTAGCAATATGCACAAGTCCAATTTCAATCCGTTAAGCATCTGTAACTCACCCGAGGCTCCCGGGACCTCAACCAAACATACCAACCTGTCTTAAAATACCATACGAACTTAGTCGAGCACTCAAATCAAATCAAACAGCGCTAAAAACACGATTCACCCTCCAATTCAAACTTAATGAACTTTAAATCTTCAAACTCCTACAATCGATGTCGAGACCTATCAAACCACGTCCGATTGACCTCAAAATTCGCACACAAGTCATAATTGACATTATGGACCTACTCCAAATCCCGGAATCGAAATCCGACCCCGATATCAAAAAGTCGACTTCTGGTCAAACATCCTAAAAATTCAACTTTCTCCATTTCAAGCCTAATTCAGCTACAGACCTCCAAAACACAATCCAAACACGCTCAAAAGTCAAAAATCACCCAACGTAGCTAACAGAACCGACGAAACTCCATTCCAGAGTCGTCTTCACGCAGTTCCAACAACGGTCAAAATGCTAGAACTTAAGCTTCCGTTTTAGCGACTAAGTGTTCCAAAACACTCCGAAACAACGAACAAAACCTCCCGACAAGTCACATAAGTAGAAAAAGATACGGGGGAAGCAGTAAACAGGGGATCGGGGCTATTACTCTCAAAACGACCAATCGGGTCGTTACATCCTCCCCCTCTTAAAATAATCGTTCGTCCTCAAACGAGTATAGAGACATACCTAAAGTGGTGAAAAGATGAGGATAACAGCTGTGCATATCATCCTCGGTCTCCCAAGTCCCCTCCTCGATCAGTTGAACCCTCCACTGAACCTTCACGGAAGCAATGTTCTTTGACCTTAGCTTTCGAACATGCCTGTCCAAAATAGCCATCGGCTCCTCAACATAAGATAGATTATTATCCAACTGGAATGAGCTAAAATCCAATACATGAGACGGATCGTCGTGATACTTCCAGAGCATCGAAACATGGAATACTAGATGAATCCCTGATAGACTGGGAGGCATGGAAAGCTCATAAGAAACCTCCCAACACGTCGCAACACCTCAAATGGGCCGATAAACATTGGGCTCATCTTACCCTTCTTTACGAACCTCATAACTCCCTTCATGGGTGACACCCGGAGTAGGACCCGCACTCCAACCATAAATGCAACATCACGAACCTTCTGATCCGCATAACTCTTTTGTCTGGACTGGGCTGTGCGAAGTCCATCCTGAATCTCCTTAACCTTCTCCAGAGCATCTTGTACCAAGTTTGTACCCAATAACCTAGCCTCACCCGGCTCGAACCAACCTACTGGAGACTGACACCGCCTACCATACAGAGCCTCATACGGTGCCATCTGGATTCTCGACCGATAACTATTATTGTAGGAAAACTCAGCAAGTGGAAATAACTGATCCCACGAACCTCCAAACTCCATCACACACGTACGGAGCATATCCTTTAATATCTGAATAGTGCGCTCGGACTGTCCATCCGTCTGAGGATGAAATGATGTGCTCAACTCCACTCGAGTACCCAAATCATGTTGTACGAACCTCCATAATCGTGATGTAAACTACGTACCCCGGTCAGAGATGATAGATATTGGTATGCCATGAAGCTTGACAATCTCGCGGATATAAACTCGAACCAGCTTCTCAGAAGAATAGGTAGTCATCACAGGAATGAAATGAGCTGACTTGGTCGGCCTATCCACAATCACCCAAACTACATCAAACTTCCACTTATTCCATGGAAGCCTAACAACAAAATCCATAGTGATCTGCTCCCATTTCCACTTTGGAATCTCTAACTTCTTAAGCAACCCACCCGGACGTTGATGCTCATACTTCACCTGCTGGAAATTTAGGCACCGAGTTACATACTACACTATGTCCTTATTCATTCTCCTCCACCAATACTGCTTCCTCAAGTCCTAATACATCTTCGCGGCACCCGGATGAATGGAATACCGCGAACTGTGAGCCTCCTGGAGAATCAACTCATGCAAAAAATCTACATTGGGCACACATAGCCTGCCCTGCATCCTTAATGAACCATCATCCCCAATAGTGACCTCCTTAGCATCACCGTGTTGGACCGTGTCCTTAAGGACAAGCAGATGGGGGTCATAATATTGACGCTCCCTGACACGGTCATAAAGAGAAGACCGAGAGACCACACAAGCCAATACTCGACTCGGCTCAAAAATATCCAATCTAACAAACTGGTTGGCTAAGGCCTAAACATGCAATGTCAATAGCCTTTCTGCTGCTGGTAGATATGCTAATCTCCCCAAACTCTCCGCCCGGTGACTCAAAGCATCGGCCACCACAGGATGGTAAAAAATGGTTATATCATAATCCTTAAGCAGCTCCAACCACCTCCACTGACGCAAGTTAAGATCTTTCTGTTTGAGTAGATGCTGCAAACTCTGATGATCAGTGTAAATCTCACAAGGGACACCGTACAAATAGTGCTGCCAAATCTTCAAGGCATGAACAACAACTGCTAACTCAAGGTCGTGGAAAGGATAGTTCTTTTCATGCACCTTCAGTTGTCTGGACGCGTAGGCAATCACCCTACCATCATGCATCAACACCGCACTGAGACCAATCTACGACGCATCACCTGTAGGCAATACCAATATTGGGGTTGTAGACAAAGTTGTCTTGAGCTTTTGAAAGCTATCCTCACACTCCTCTGTCCACCTGAACGGGGCACCCTTCTGGGTCACCCTGGTCATATATGCTGCAATAGATGAGAAACCCTCTAACAAAACGACGGTAATACCCCGCCAAACCAAGAAAACTCCGGATCTACGTAGCTGAGGACGGTCTAGGCCAACTCTGCACTGCTTCCACTTTCTTCGGATCCACCTTGATCCCATAACTTCATACTACATGACCCAAGAATGCCACTGAGTCTAGCCAAAACTCGCAATTTGAAAATTTTACATATAACTTCTTTTCTCTCAAGGTCTGAACCACAGTCCTCATGTGCTGCTCATGATCCTCCCGAGTCCGAGAGTACACCAGGATGTCGTCTATAAACACAATGACGAATGAGTCAATATAGGGCCGGAACACACTGTGCATCAAGTGCATAAAAGTTGTTGGGACATTGGTCAGCCCAAATGACATCACGAGGAACTCGTAGTGACCATACCGAGTCGTGAAAGCAGTCTTTGGGATATTTGGCTCCCAAATCTTCAACTGATGATAGCTTGAACGTAAGTCAATATTGGAAAACACCCTGGCACCCTGTAACTAATCAAATAAGTCATCAATATAAGGAAATGGATACCCGTTCTTCACTGTAACTTTTTTCAGCTGGCGATAATCAATACACATACGCATAGAATCATCCTTCTTCTTCACAAACAATACCAGAGCACCCCAAGGTGACATATTGGGCCGAATGAAACCCTTAACAAACAACTCCTGTAATTGATCCCTTAGCAAGAAACTCCTGTAATTGATCCTTCAACTCTTTCAACTCAGGAGGAGCCATACAATATGGAGGAATAGAGATGGACTGAGTGCCCGACAACAAATATACCGAAGTCAATATCTCTATCAGGCGGCACGCTTGGAAGATCAGCTGGAAATATATCTGGAAAGTCCCTCACTACTGGAAATGACTCAACTGTAGGGGTATCAATACTAACATCTCTCACATAAGATAGATACGCATCACACCCCTTCTCAACCATTCGTTAAGCTTTAAGAAATAAAATAGCTCTACTGGGAGTATACTCTAAGGTACATCTCCACTCTAATCGCGGTAATCCTAGCATAGTGAGTGTCACGGTCTTAGCGTGTGATGCGAGACTAAATTGCATAGTTTAACATGTGATATACCTTACATTTTATGAGCATTAATGATAAAATTACACTTGTTATGAGCTTAATGGAGTTTATTTCATGTGTAGGTGAAGTGGAGATGGAAACGGGGCTAAAAGGATGCAAATACGTCGAAAAATACGCGAAAGGAGACACCCGGGCGATATCCGGGTGACAGAGCCAAACAGCCAGCCTACCAGGCGTTAGCCAGGCGTTAGGGCTGAAACGCCAGCCCTTGCCTGGCGTTAGCCAGGCGTTAGCCACCAAACGCCAGGTCCCCAGTTCGTCTAGAAGTCGTGTTTTGAC
>MDKI01138237.1:0-24874 GCA_005239505.1 Nicotiana paniculata | reverse complement strand
TGGAATGTAACTAAATAAAGAAAAGTTCCTAAAATTTATTAAAACTATTTTTTGATTATTTTTAGGAGTAATTTCCATGCGGGGCAAAAATTGGGTGTTCACAAAGGGTACCAATCTAAAACCCCATAGAAACCTTACTCTGTTGCACTATTGCATGCATCATGGTCAAACCTAGTCAAGCTAAAGTGTTGTCCGCACGATAGCTTTTAAGATAGCGTTATCCAAAAGTCCGTCGGGTTTCCCTAAACCCAAACGGACGCCCTCACGTTATGTGCATTTATTTGGAGAACTAAATGCTTCCTGCTAATTATTGACGTTAAATAGTCGAGTCTGGTGGGGGTAAGGGCCTAAACTATTTGTTTTGCAGGAAAAGAAAATAAGGCACGAAGTCCCTAGATTCGGCATGGTCTCCAACATCCACCCAAAATTGCCGAGTTGGTGGGAGGATCTACACTCTAGCGACAAAGCTATCGTCAGGAAACACTTGGGTAATCTACCATATCTTCTGGAAATCCATCCTAACAAAGTGATAGTAGAGGCTACTACCCTGTTCTGGGATCGTGAAAGGTCTGTGTTCCTCTTTGGAAACATCAAAATGGCGTCGTTGATAGAAGAGATAGGAGGGTTGGCTAACCTAGTATGGGAAACTCCGGGGTTACTGATGCTTGAGAATCGCACAGGCAAAAGTTTCCTCAAAATGATGGGTCTGAAAAAGGATGCAGAATTGGTATGTCTGGAGGATTTGTACATTCCTTTTGACTACTTGTACGAACGGTATGGCTACAGCAAATCATACTGTACCTACCATGACGATTTCTCTATCACCTCTCTGGGACACACCCATCGCCGAGTGTTCGTGTTTATGGTCTGCTTTTTGGGTTTGATCGTGTTCCCGATGAAAAAGAAAAGGATCCATACCAGGTTAGCCATGGTAACTAAGACCATAATGGAAGGGGTAAATGGACAATATTTCAGCATTGTGCCCATGATCGTTGCAGACATATATCGGGCCTTAGAAAGGTGTCAACAAGGAACAAGGCATTTTGAAGGTTGCAATTTATTACTTCAACTCTGGCTCGTGGAAAATCTCCAAAAGGGTGAATGTCGACAGGTCATCCACCGCCGAATGTGGAATGACCATAATGCTTTACATCACCCAAAGTGAATGAACTATATCCCTGACATGTTCGCTCAACCTAAAAATGCTGAAGGATGGGTCGAGATTTTTGATAACATGACTGAAGAACAGGTTCAATGGATGTTCGAAAGGTTTATAACAGACGAGTTCATCATTCGATCCCGAGACGCATCATTTCTGATACTGATTGGTCTAAGGGGGACATACCCGTACATCCCTCTTCGAGTTATGAGGCAAGCAGGAAGGAAGCAGTCATCCCTAGGTCCGAGAAGATGAGCCATCTTCGAGCCGACTTTCAAAATAATGACAGTCCTCACAAGTTCCAAGCTCAGCACCTATGGCACTGCAATGTTATACTTGAGAAAGAAACCATCGAGCCAGACAAGTATCACGCCGGTTACATCCCTTTCTATCTTGGTTGGTTAGAAGAGGATCTGGGTGGTCATAGCAAGACGGGGTACGTCCGAGGTCAAAGGGTTATAGAAGAAAGGGTTGAAGCACAAGTCAAGTTCAACCAGTTGCGTAAAAGGATTCGGGAAAAAGAGGATGATCACCACAAGATACATGAGTCCAACAAAATACTGATCGAGGAGTGGAAGGACATGGCTATCAGCGCCAACAAGAGGCTGGGGTACTTGGAATGAGGTATAGTCGATTTGGAAGAAAAGTTCATCAAAAGGGTTGAAGATTGTGAAAAGGCTGAGGGAGCAGCAGGGGGATACCTAGCGAGAACTTACCTGTTGCTGGGACTTCGCGAGCTGGGAAAGTTGTTAGAAGAAAGCTAGAATGCCGAATCTGGGGAAGTGATAGGAATATCTTTATTTTTCTAACAATGTAATAAGGCCAATGGCCATTAGTGATTTTCATTTTTCGTCTGTCATTTCGGGATTTGTCTATTTTATTATCAATAAAATGAGGCATTTAGCATGTTAAGTTCCCCAAATCAGTCTGTCGCTAGGCCTACCTCGGGCAAAAAGAGGTCCCCAACTTAGGACACACTTTCATTTCCGCATTATGTGTTTAAATACTGCAAAACTCTTTTCATGATCCTCACTGACTTGGTTACCTTTTGTTTTTATTTTTTCTTACTCCCCTCCCTAAAGGTTAGTTCGTGCATTCTGGCATCATCAGCCTATCGCACCAGATCCAAGGGCCCTCCACCTACTCCTCCCCCTAGTCCTCCTAAGGGAAAAGACAAAGGCAAAAGTAAGATGGAAGAGTCCAGCGGCATCAGAAAGGAGAATGTGATTGAACGGGTAGAGGCCACTAATGGCCGAGGTATTCAGGTCCTGCATGAGAACATGTCACCAATTGAACAGAAATTGTTGAAGTTTCAGGAAGAACTCGATCAAGTCCGGAATCTGGCCAACTTGTCATTTTCCCTCAACATCCGTGACGTCAACCTTCCAAATGCTCAAAAACCCGCACCTCTACAAAATATCCCAAGACAGCAAAATCATCCCGAACCTCACCATCACACCACCCCCCCTCCACCCAAAGAACCAAACTCTCCTGAAACAGTGCAATGCTTGCCACACCTCAATTAACACTCCACTACTCATCCCAGAACCTCAAAACCCCGCAAAAGACAATTTCCACACCTATAAAAATCCCATCTATATGGAAACCATAACCCACTCCACTCTGCCTATCCCACTGGCGCCCGAGTCTGACGAAACAGATTTACTTATCAGGAACTTGGCCGAGGAACTTAGGAAACTAATCAGCCGAGTCCAGGGTGTTGAAGGGACCAATGGGATTGAAGGGTTGAATTATGAAGACCTTTGTATCCAACCTGATGTCGAACTTCCCGAGGGGTACAAACCTCCAAAGTTCGAAATGTTTGACGGTACTAGTGACCCAAGAGTCCATCTGGGGACCTATTGCGACAAATTAGTTGGCGTAGGAAAGGATGAAAGAATTCGCATGAAGCTGTTCATGAGGAGTTTGAAGGGAGACGAATTGTCTCGGTACATCAGCCAAGACGCTAAGAAATGGTCAAACTGGGTAAGCATGGCATATGATTTTATGGACAGGTTTAAATTCAACACAGAGAACGCATTGGATGTGTTCGACATTCAAAATTTGAAGAAGAAGCCTACAGAAACCTTTCGCGAGTATGCTACTCGTTGGAGGTCCGAAGCCGCTAAAGTCAGACCTGCTCTAGAGGAAGAACAGATGAACAAGTTCTTTGTCCGGGCTCAGGACCCGCAGTATTATGAGCGGTTAATGATGGTTGAGGGCCACAAGTTCTTTGACATCATCAAATTGGGGTGAGCGAATTGAAGAAGGTATTAAAAGCCTTACAAGACACTAACAAGTCTCTACAGTCCGGTGGTGTGTCTAAGAAGAGAGATTTGGGAGCCGTAATGGTTGCACAAAGAACCAAGTCCCCGCTCAAGTACCAAACCTATCCGACACCTCCACTTACATATCATCCAACCCCAAATTACCAAGCTCCACCACCAAATTACCAAACTCCACCACCTTCCTACCAAGCTCCACCACCTTCTTACCAAGCCCCACCACCCACATATCAACCTGTTTCACCCAAATATCCATAACCCGCTCCTGTCTACCACACTTATAATTCCCAGCCATCCCATTACCAATCACCTCCTACACGCACCGCCATAGCCGAGCCCATTGACCAGCTATATGAAAAACTCAAAGTTGTTGGTTATGTCACACCTATCCCTGCTTCCACCCCTGAGAACCCTTCTCAGTGGGTTAACCTAAAAAAATCTTATGCATACCATTCCGGCATGAAAGGATACACCATCAAAGAATGTCATTCTCTGAAGGACAAAATACAGGCTCTCATTGACAACAAGATTATTGTGGCAAAAGACCCTGCTCCAAATGTCCGCGACAATCCTCTACCAGACCATAAGGGTAGAGGTATCCATATGATTGAAATAGAAGATGATTGGGATCCCAAGGGGTTAATCGGGTTGATCGCAGAAGGCGATGACCCAAAGAAATCTATAGTCACTCTCAGACCGATCATAGTCCAGATTCAGCCATCTGAGGCCGCTGAGGGGAATATGTCTATACCATTTGAGTTTGAAGAACTGCCACCTGAAAAGTCACCAGTGCCAATTGAAGTTGAGTTTGTATCTAAAGCAAATGCACCAGCTTCGTTCGAGGTCGTAGTCTTGCCACCCCGAACACACTTTTTGTTTGAAATAAAGATGGCTGCACCAATTCCGGTGGCAATGTCAACCATGCCAC
The DNA here is from genome assembly GCA_005239505.1 of Nicotiana paniculata. Lineage (NCBI taxonomy): Eukaryota > Viridiplantae > Streptophyta > Magnoliopsida > Solanales > Solanaceae > Nicotiana > Nicotiana paniculata. The sequence goes on along the minus strand of MDKI01138237.1, from coordinate 20,502 downwards.
CCTTCTATTCCAACGCTATCCCTTGGTAATACACAACCGAGGTGAGAAGGAAAGGTAAGGTCAGGTCTGAGGAATCTTTCACAGCACATGGTATGACAAGAACTGGTAGGGTCTACACCCTTGAGCATCTGGCCGAGTCAAGCAAGCAGGCTGCCAACCGGCCTCCCCTTATTGAAACAGGTCCCGATGACCTTTGGAGAAAGGTGCAGGCTAAGGAGTATTTAGTCATTGATCAGCTGAACAAGACACTGGCACAGATATCCATCCTCTATCTGCTGCAGAATTCCGAAACACACAGAAATGCTTTATTGAAAGTGTTGAGTGAAACATATGTGCCAAATAACATCACTAGTGGGGAAATGGACAATATGGTAGGTCAGGTGCTAGAGAGTCATAAAATCACTTTTCATGAGGATGAGCTACCACCTGAAGGATTAGGGCACAACAAAGAACTGCACATCGCCGTGCAATGCGAAGATCATTTCATCACAAGAATCTTGATCGATGTAGGTTCCAGTCTTAACATCTCTCCGTTGACAACACTCAAGATATTGGGTAAAGGGCTACATGAGATAAAGGATGGGGCGATCAATGTGAAAGCCTTTGACGGTTCTCATAGGTCCACCATGGGGGAGATCAGTCTATGTCTACAGATGAGACTGATTTGGTTCGAAGTGGATTTCCAGGTGATAGATGTTCCGACATCCTACAACCTGTTGTTGGGATGACCTTGGATTCATGTTGTTGGAGCCGTAGCATCAACAAAACATCAGGCGTTAAAATTCGAGTGGAACCACCAAGAGGTGATTATTCATGGTGACGGTAGCAACCCCATTTATAGCCATCAAACTATTCCGGTGATTGACGGGAAAAGGAAGCTAAGTGGCGGAACTTACCACCACATTGAATGGGTCAATGCTATCGACAAGGAAAAATGGTGGGATAACAATATTGAGAGCATCCTGAACTGGAGAGGATACGAGCCAGACAAAGGGCTCGGTAAAAACCTCCAAGGGATCACGAAGCCCATAAAGCTCAAGGAGTATGGCACCACTTTCGGTCTGGGGTATGAGTACACTTGGAAGGAATTCAATGACTGGTCGCCACCTTGTCACAGTCCCTATTACCTTTTGGAGCAGCTGATACCTCATCTTGAGCAGACTTTCAAGCAGGCCGACACTATTTACAGTTCAGATGAGGAAGAAGCACTTGCAGCAATGAGGAGTTTGTTCCTTGAGGATGATGATATGGACTGCTGTGTGGTTTTTGAGGGGGAGGGGGAGGGGGAGGAAGGCCCTTCTATACAGACTGTAATCAAGGGGTCATATCTCAAGAACTGGTCTATCAAGACAACCAAAGCCCGACGGGCCTCGGGGTAGCAAGGCTAAAACAAGCATTATTTACTGTTTTATTTACTAAATGATTTTCCTTTTCCTGCATTTTTCAATTTCTGCAATAAAGATCTTCAATGTTCAAAACAGTTATTCAATATATCAAAGCATCTTCTAAATTTCTCTTACGAATCTGATATTTATTGCTATTGTTTTCTCTTATTACTTTATTTATACAACATTACTATTACTTGTCTTGATGAACTGATGACTGTGACATGTAATGAGGCAACGCAGCAAACAGACATTGATTCAGAAGAGGACGACATACCTGACGAGATTGCCAAAGAAGTTAAGAACTTTGAGAACAGACCTAAGTCCAACCTGGGGGATTCAAAAAATGTCAAGGAGACTCGTATCAGCATTCATTTGTCACCATCAGAAAAGAAAGAATACACAGAGTTTCTAAGAGAATATGAGGACGTATTTGCAGGTCGTATGATGATATGGCTGGTCTATGTACGTCTATTGTGGCTCACAAACTGCCAACCAATCCAATGTGTCCACTAGTGAACAAAAGCTCAAAAAGTTCAAACCCGACATGATTTTGAAAATCAAAGAAGAAGTTACCAAGCGGATCAACGCCAAAGTTCTTCGGGTAGTGGAGTACCCAACATGGTTAGCCAACATTGTACCTGTGCCAAAGAACGATGGGAAGGTCAGAGTCTGCATTGACTACCGGGATCTCAACCGGGCCAGTCCGAAAGACGACTTCCCCTTGCCAAATATACACATTCTAATTGATAATTGCGCTAAGCATGAATTGCAGTCCTTTGTGGATTGCTTCACTGGTTATCACCAGATTTGGATGGATGAGGAACATACTGAGAAAACGGCGTTCATCACGCCGTGGGGAGTGTATTGTTACAAGATGATTTCATTCGGCCTAAAGAATGCAGGGGCCACCTACATTAGGGCCATGACCACCATATTCCATGACATGATTCACAAGGAGATCGAGGCGTACATAGATTATGTCATTATCAAATCAAAGAAAGTTGCTGATCACATGGAGAATTTGGGGAAGTTCTTCAATAGGTTGCAAAAATACAATCTGAAACTAATCCCCGCGAAGTGTACATTCAGGGTTCCTGCTGGAAAGCTGCTAGGATTTATTGTAAGTCGTCGGGAATAGAATTAGATCCGTCAAAAGTCAAAGCCATTCAAGAGCTACCACCACCAAGGAACAAGAAAGATGTGATGAGTTTTTTGGGGAGGCTTAATTACATCAGCCGGTTTATAGCAGAGTCTACAGTCATCTACGAGCCAATCTTTAAGACGTTGAAGAAGGACGCTGCGACCAAGTGGACCGATGATTGTCAAAAGGATTTCAATAGAATCAAGGAATATTTGTCAACATGGCCAGTCCTAGTACCGCCCGATCCAGGAAGACCTTTACAACTTTATCTTGCAGTATTAGATAGAGCTTTCGGCTGCGTCCTAGGGCAGCACGATGAAACAGGAAGGAAGGAACAAGCTATTTATTACCTCAGCAAGAAGTTCACTCCATATGAGGCCCGGTATTCTCTATTAGAGCGTACCTGTTGTGCTATATCTTGGGTCGCCCAAAAGCTGAGACATTACTTCTGTGCCTACACAACATATCTCAATCAAGGATATATCCATTAAAGTACATCTTTCAGAAGCACATGCCCACTGGCAAGCTAGCCAAGTGGCAAATCCTGCTGAGCGAATTAGACATTGTCTACATAACCCAAAAGGCAGTTAAAGGACAAGCTCTGGCAGACCATCTTGCTGAGAATCCCGTGGACAGAGGATACGAACCCCTGAAAACATATTTTCCTGATGAAGAGGTATCATTTATAGGAGAAGATATTGCAGAATCCTATGATGGTTGGAGGATGTTCTTTGATGGAGCAGCAAACTTCAAGGGAGTCGGTATTGGAGCAGTACTAGTATCAGAGACAGGTCAGGATTATCCGATATTCGCCAAACTCGGGTTCCCTTGCACCAACAATATGGTCGAATATGAAGCCTGCATATTGGGGCTCAATATGGCCATTGACATGAATGTTCAAGATCTGTTAATGATCGGTGATTCAGACTTATTGGTACATCAGGTATAAGGAGAATGGGCAACAAAAAATTCCAAGATACTGCCATATCTGCACCATGTACAGGGGTTAAGAAAGAGGTTCACAAAGATAGAGTTTCGGCACGTCCCCAAAATCCAAAATGAGTTCGCCGACGCATTAGCTACTTTGTCCTCAATGATCCAGCATCCGGACAAGAATTTCATTGACCCTATTCCCATAAAGATCCATAATTAGCCAGCTTACTGTGCCCATATCTAGGAAGAAGCAGATGGAAATCCTTGGTTTCATGACATCGATAAGTACTTGGCAAAAGGAGAATACCCCGAGCTTGCAAATTCCACCTAGAAACGTACACTTTGAATATTGTCCAACAATTTTTTCCACATCGGAGGAATCCTATATAGGAGGACTCCCGATTTAGGGTTATTAAGGTGTGTTGACGCAAAAGAAGCATCAAAGTTGCTGGAACAAATTCATGCAAGGACCTGTGGCCCACATATGAACGGCTTTGTTCTAGCAAAGAAAATACTCCAAGCTAGTTACTTTTGGATGAATATGGAAACGGACTGCATCCAGTATGTTTGGAAGTGCCACCGCTCCCAGATACATGGGGATATGATAAAAGTGCCTCCAAGTGAGCTCAATGCAACTAGCTTGCCATGGACTTTTTCCGCTTGGGGTATGGACGTTATTGGACTAATTGAGCCTGCCGCTTCCAATGGCCACAGGTTCATTTTTTTCTCCATTGACTACTTCACTAAATGGGTTGAAGCAACCTCCTACAAAGCAGTTACTAAGAAAGTCGTGGCCGACTTTCTCTGCGACCGATTTGTTTTTCGGTTCGGAGTTCCAGAGTCAATCATCACTGACAATGGTTCTAATCTCAGCAGTGACTTTATGAAAGCTATGTGTGGAACATTCAAGATCAAACACAAGAATTCCACAACATACACACCTTAGATGAATAGAGCCGTAGAGGCCGCTAACAAAAATATCAAGAAGATACTAAGAAAGATGATAGGAAGGCACAAGCAATGGCATGAAAAGTTATCATTCGCCTTACTGGGATACCGCACCCCTGTCCGCGCATCAACAGGGGCAACTCCCTATATGCTAGTTTATGGTACAGAGGTTGTTATTCCTGCTGAAGTGGAGATTCCATCTCTAAGAATTATACATGAAGCTGAGCTCAGCGACGCAGAGTGGGTAAGAAGTCGTTATGAGCAATTGGCCCCCATAAACGGGAAAAGAATGAATGCAATATGTCATGGTCAACTATATCAGAACAAAATGGCCAGGGCCTTCAACAAGAAAGTCAAGCCGAGATGATTCACACCAGGGCAGCTGGTGTTAAAGAAAATCTTTCTGCATCAAGATGAAGCAAAGGGGAAGTTCTCTCCCAACTGGCAAGGTCCGTACATGGTTCATAGAGTGCTGACAGGAGGAGCACTCATACTTGCAGAAATGGACGGAGAAGTTTGGTCGAAACTAATCAACTCAGATGCAGTCAAGCGCTACTATGTGTAATCCTTATGCTTTCTCATTGATGTAATTTGAACTACGCTTGACCTGATTCCCATTTAAGAGGGTATACGTAGGCAACACTATGAGTTCGGTCATAATTCAATAAAAATCTAATTTTCTCTGCAATTGGAAACTGGGGCAGAATTTTGAGGAGGACCCTTAAAATTCCGAAGCAAGTTCATCCAGTCACGCGTGAGCAGCAGTCAGAGGCATCCACCCAGCAAACTGGGGCAGAATTTTGAGGAGGACCCTCAAAATTCCGCAGCAGGAGAGGTTGCAATATCTCGAATCGTGTCATATCGTCGGTTCATCTAAAAGTATTTTAGGTTATATATCATACTTTTACAAAATCATGCATATTTATTTTTTCAGAAACAACTTTTTTAGCAAATGCTACCCCAATAATACAGACAGTATCATCAGATCAAGACCAACAAACCAAGTAAAGCCAGCGGGAAAGCGAACTAAACTCCCCCGTTTACAGAATTCACAATTTTTCTTTGGATGCAGGCACAAAGATTACAAAAATCCCAAAACACACTATCCACCGAAGGACAGATACTATTCAAAGATACGACTCTCAAAACTGACGCACATGCCAACATTTATTATCAGCAAAAAAGAATGCTTCATAATCGCAATACTCATAACGGTCACAATAATGTGATCTATTATCAGCTAAGAATTTCTATTGTCATTTATTTAATTCTTGCATAAGGCTACCATTATTCCTTCCGAGACTAAACGTTGTCTCCATCTGCATTCGCATATTGCATAAGGCTACCATTTTTCTTTCGAGACTAAACGTTGTCTCCATCTGCATTCGCATATTGCATAAGGCTACCATTTTTCTTTCGAGACTAAACGTTGTCTCCATCTGCATTCGCATATTGCATAAGGCTACCTTTCTGCCTTGCGAGACTTAACGATGTCTCCATCTGCATTCGCATTTTGCATAAGGCTACCTTTCTGCCTTCCGAGACTAAGCACTGTCTCCATCCGCATTCGCATATTGCATAAGGCTACCTTTCTGCCTTCCGAGACTAAACGATGTCTCACATTTACTTTTCAAAAGCAACCCCTGTCTCTATTATTCGCTTCTTTTCGGGCCAAGATCTGCCCTTTCTAAAATTCTCAAGACTAAGTTATATCTTGTCAGCATCATGCTATTGCATCTTCATGGGCTGAAATATCGCCAACTTATCCTAAGGCGTCATCGTTCGGAGGCACCATCTTCATATCCCGAGAGCACCATGTCATGGCCTGAGGATCTCTTTTTATCATTTTGCATATCATTATTCAAAGGTTTCATGGTTCAGAGGCACCATCCTCATGGCCCGAGAACATCATTTCATGGCCTGCGAATCCCTCATCAAAGCAATTCATGCCCCAGGACATCATGGTCTAAAGACGTCATCCTTAACCGTCCAAAGACAGCATTCTTAGTCCAACGGGCATTTGCATCATGTTTAAATTATGCACAATATACGCTCGTATTATTTATTTGCAGGTAATCCAGCAAGCAACAGCCATCCAGGAAGGAGCGGTTATGCTCCAGGTCTCCTAACTATCCCGTGTCGTTTGCTCAGTTAACCATGTACTTTGCGTCCGTTCTTGTAAAACTTCATCGGTATACTTCACCGATGATCCCTGAACTACATACGGCCTGATTCCTGTAAGACCAAGGATATGTAGGCAGCTCAGGAACCAGGGTGCGGCCGGAATCTTTCAAGCTATTTCCACTCGGTCAAAATTGGCCATCATATCTTTACCCGACAACTCTTTCATCCTTCCCGGTAAAGAGGGGCAGATGTTGATACCCAATTTTTTCTCAAATTATTTTTTTAATTTGTATATATACCTTCAAAACCACTCTTATAATAACTGATATTTTTTCAAAATTTTTCATATTTTTATTAAATTCTTTTCCAATTTATTCAATATTTTTATATTCAATAATTATTCATAAATTATATTATAAATAATTTTAAAATATTTCTCAGTTCAATATATCATTTTTAATCCTACTAGGATTTAATTATTTTACAAATTAGCCAATTTGGCATTATTTGACCATAATTACAATAATTTTTGCAACTATGGCCTAATTGTACATTTCATACCATTTAAATCAATAATTATTTAATTTTATATTTTTAATATTCATTAATTACCTTAATTTCATTTATTTAGAATTAATTTCATTTCATATAATTAGAAGCTATTTTTTATTAATTATTTATCTATCTTTTGGATATTTAACTAATAGCCACATTTATTAAAATTCTAGCCTAATTCTAACCCAACCCATCAGATTTTAATCAGCCAAATTACCCAGCCCAGACCTAAAATCCTACCCGGCCCAACCCCAACACTAATCTAAGTCGTTGATCAATTTAAATCAACGGCCCAAATTTGTGTTACCATAATTAAATCTAGACCTACCCCTCACCGACCCCTCATTTCACTCGGTCTCTCATCTCTCTACTCTCTATCTCTATCTCTTTAGTTCTCTCTAGAGACTTCTGGTCTCTCCCCATCCAATGAGTTCTGTTCGTCTTCTCCGGCTAGTTCCCTCACCGGAAACTATGGTCTCTCAGTATCTCCTTGTTGCTGCTCCACCCTACACCGGTCTAATGACACCCTAAGGCCCTCAGGCGAACCTGGAGCGGTTCAAATCCTATCCATGGTCCCTCATTCCATCTTCCGGCCTTCTCCGGCCGTCTAAGTAAGAGCCATGACTTTTCCGGCTAACGCTGGCGACATCTTTAAGGTTTTTCTTGTTTCTCTGGGCTCTCTGAAACCCTAAATCCTGGTATTTTTAAGATATCTTTTAGATATGTATTAGATCTATGTATATCATGAAGTTTTTTACATGTTTTCTTCGAAAACCTTCTTATTCTAAGCGATCTTTCAACTCTCTGATTCCCATTGTTCGTGTAGATGTGTGCTAGCCTCGAATCCCTGATTCTATGTGATTCTTTACCTTGCTATGCTTTTTCTTGCCTATTATTTGCCTACTGATTTTGTTCCTGTTCGAATCCCTAACCCGCTGCAACTTTACCTTATTCGCACCCCTGATTCCTAAAGATTTGAAAAGCCCTGCTGATTTCTTGTGAGATGTTATTACTGACTTCCAACTTTGTTTGCTTACCTTTTTACATAATTGATTAACTGTTAATTGCTTCCTATTTCCTTAAGTGATATCTTCTGAACCTAGTCTCAATTGTATGCTGAATTGGGGTGAACATGTTTCCTTATATGTTACATGCATAAGAACTTTCCTTAATTGTTATTTTTCCTACTAGCCGTTTGAGTTTAACCTCTTCAATTAAGGGATACCTAATTGCCTGTTGTACTTACACTGTTCTTATATTCCTCTAAGCTATATATGGTCCATTACTTATTTAATACTCACCGTGTGAATCACTCCTTTGATTATAGGGATACTTGTACTAATTGGGTACTGATTGATATTCAATCCCACAATCACTGGTTAATTCTGAATTTTTCCTTATTTTTCATCAAGCTTTGAAACTATATATACACTCTATTCATTCATTACACACACGAGCTAATCTGTTCAAAAATGTCTCTCACAATTTCAAAGACTCTTTGCTCTCTCTCTTATGTGCTAACTACTACTATTCTAAGTTGGTCGGCTGCAAGCCAAGGCTAACTATTGTGCATCTCATGCTTTCCTGTTTATGTTACTGCTTTCTTTACTTCACTGGTATGTTCTAATTTAGATTTCAGTCTTCAAACCAACATGATTCAACTACTATTGTAATTCGCATGCTTCTAATTTGCTTACTTATTCTTCAGCGTGTATCTAGGATCCTGAACTCCCCTCTGCATGTTTTAATTAGGCTTTATTTGTTTATGACCAGCATGTTGTTGTACAATTAGCACCTACGTCATACATTCCTATGACTAGTACCTTAGTTTAACCATGGCCTTAGTTGTTAATCTAACCTAGCACTTTACTGTACCCACTGATCCTCTAGACACTTAGGAGTTTATGATTGTATGTCTACGTGTGTATCTGCCTGCTGCATGTCTGCCCTTACATGCTCTGTTTGTGCTTGTTGGACTATCCCTGGTTCTTTGTGTGATGTTAAGCTTCCATTTCCCTCCTCAAAAAATTGTTTTCTTACTTACCCTTTCTCAAAATTGTTCCTTACGTAAATCCTTTTAAATAAAAAAGCACTCTCACATATACTCTTAGAAGTCTAAGTTCAGCCCCCTTCGTTTGAGCACTGCTTTGGGGACCCTTTGAGTACCCTCTGAACTCTGACACACAAGGCAGGCACTTCCCATACTGCACATGTTTAACTCTTTGGCCATGTATGGGTGTGAGCACTGCCCGGCAGCCCTTGAAGTCCTTAGGGAACTCCAATACACCCGGACTATGAAAGGCTATGCAACACCATAAGGCATTGAGGTTTGGAAGATCTGGGCCTAAGTGAAGGCTCCCTGTAGAAGTAAATTTTTATTTTTCCTTTGGTTGTGTAATTCATAATTCCCTGGCCTGTAATAATTTGTAAACAACTCAGGGAATGGACAGTGAAAAGGGAGGGATAACTACGCATGCGATAGCTATTAAACGGATAGAAATCATGCTATTAGACTTTATTTCCTATCTGTGCAATAGAGATCATGTTTAGGCCCATATGTTCAAATTCATGCATTAGAAACCATGATATTAGACTTTATTTCCCATCTGTGCAATAGAGATCATGTTTAGGCCCATATGTTCAAATTCATGCATTAGAAACCATGTTATTAGACTTTATTTCCTATCTGTGCAATAGAAATCATGTTTAGGCCCATTTGTTAAAATCCATGCTATAGAAATCATGTTTATTAGGCCTCATACCTATTGTTTCAGCATGTTCACTTTTACTTAGAAAAATCATGCTAATAAATGGTATTCTCTACTATCATGTTCCACACTGCCATGTACGCTTAGAAATCTTGTTTCAGGCTAAACAACATTAAAATAAATTATCACTCCAGCATCTTCTGAAACCATGATTAATAATGAGACTACTTAGCATTTAGAAATCATGCTTAGGAATTCTGCATATGCATCATTCTGAATCTCTACCTATGCATTAGATATCATGTTATAGGTTCCTAATCGCTCAAACTACATTTAGTCTAATTACTAATGTATAAAAATGTATAACAACCTCTCTCAGTTTTCTCTAAAAACAATTGGTAATGCTTATGTGTTCTGAACAACCTAGAACATCATGTTTAGGTAACAATTTGCAACAGGTCCTCTAATAATTTTGTTAATATGCACTGTCCCCCGCCTAGGCAAGCCTTAGGAGACTAAATTTCCAAAAATTAGAAATATGTCTCTCTTGTGTGTGCTGCTTAATACTAATAGGTACTTTTAAATCAGTACGCAAACTGATTAGAGCATGTTTTTGAGTTAATTAACAATACTGCCTTTATATGTGTTTGAGTCGTGCTAATTATATGCATTATCTGCGGACGAAAATATGAGCCTCCTATATGTTCCTATGTGTTTCCTACTGACAGCAGTCCTACATGTTCTTTGCTTGTCACCTTAGAATTTTACCCCATTAAACCTGAGTGAATGCTTAGTGCCTACCCTTTAGGATAGTAGTCCTAACCTCCTCCAGGACTGATAGGATGGGATGGGTAATAGCATGCAATAGAGTCCGTGACCAACACACGCTTTAATTACCTTCACGGGGTGGGAAGGGTAGAATATGTATATGATGACCGGTGTGTTAATACCACGTGTAGCCCCTCTTCGAGAAGTGATTACCGGGTATTGCATTGATGTGATCCATATTATTATAAAACTAAGACAGCTGTACACGCTAGTTCGTAATCATCCCTATTGTTTTCTAAACACCTATATGCTTAAGACTTAAATCCCCTCTTATTTGAGCCTTTACTCGTTATTTGCTATTTTTACAAATTCACGAAACCATTTGGCCGGGATCCACACTTGTGGATCCTGAGGGGTGCCTAATACCTCCCTCTTAGGATAATTTCAATCCCTTACCCAAATCTTTGCTTAGCAACGTAGTTGTAATTGAACCCCTTAGGTTCCCTAACGCACCATCGAAATCGTTAGGTGGCGACTCTTCAAAATATGCAAACCCCTTTCCCAAATGGAAATATTTGTCCCAACCAATGTCATAAATCTGAACTTCCGCGAGGAAGAGGAAAAAAAGTGTGCGCGACATACTTTAGGAAAGTCGTTCTTTGAGACCCCAATTTTTAAAAATCTAAAATATTTTCATTCTTCTTTAGAAGTTTTTCATTTGAAAATCGAAAAGAAAATTCAAGATTCTAAATATTTTCTTTAGAAGTATTTCTTTCATAATTTTAACATATAAGTCCAAAATCCAAAAATATTTTTCTTTCTTCTTTAGAAGTTTTTCTTTCGAAATTCACCGGAAAAAAATGAAAAATAGAAAGAAAATCGAAATCAAAAAAATATTTTCTTTGTTCTTTATAAGTCTTTCTTTCGAAAATTAAAAAAAAAAAAGAGTTTGGTTTATTTACTTTATTTTCAATCTTTCCGAACTATAAAAGATCTGATTCATGTTCCCACATGATACGTAGGCAACCCATATCAAGTGCAATCGAATGATTTCAAAAAAGAAAAAAAAGAAGGGTGAAAAAAAGAAGAAGAATGATAATAATAAGGGTCGGCTGAGTCCATTCAAACGTGTCTTTTGTTTTGAATTGTGAAGAAAGTTTGAGGTGGTCGGTTTGTGGTAAGCTGACAACACAAAATCTAAGGGAAAAATGACAATAGATACGAAGCTGTTACGAGCGGTCATGAGACTCAGGGTCAGAGGGTTCAACAAAAGTCTATTGTGGTTGAGGAAAATAGAGTATTGAAACAGAAAATGACTGAAATGTGTCAAGCATGGGCCATTGGCCAAGGACCGCCCTTCTCTATTCAGGTTTTCCCATAATTTACACTCATCTCGACAACTACCATTCCTGTCTCATTGTCTGATCAATCCTATCCACCTAGGTTCAGTCTTTATCCCAACTGTACGACCACAGCTGGAACTCGAATTGCATGTTATCAAAGTTTGCCATTGACAACCAATCAGACAACCGCTGTTGTTATGCCTGTCTTCATTGTCCCACAGCCAACAGTGGTACAAAAGAAAACTCATGAGTCACAATTTTCTACCCAGCAAGAACAGTACCACTCGTACTTATTTCATCTTCCTTCAAAGATTGAGAAGCCTGCCCGAAAGATGGCATGGGATGAAATGACCCAAAGACTGAAATGCTTAGAACAACAGTTGAAAAACATGTAGGGTTGGCAGGTCAGAAGAGTATTGCCTTCAAGGATCTATGTATGTTCCCCGATGTTCGTTTGTAACTTGGTTTCAAGATCCCTAAATATGAAAAGTATGATGGACACGGCAACCCCACAGCTCACTTGAAAAGGTATTGCAATATGCTAAGAGGTGCGGGGAGAAATAAAGAATTGCTAATGGCTTATTTTTGGGAAAGCTTGACGGGAGTGGCCTCCAAATGGTTTATGGATCAAGACACATCTCTATGGTATATCTGGGATGATATGGCCTAGGCTTTTTTCAAACAGTTCCAATAGAACATCGACGTCGCCCCAGACCGCAATTCCCTTTCCAACCTGACGAAGAAACCAACTAAAAGTTTCAGAGAATATGCTATTAAATGGAGAGAGCAAGTGGCTAGAGTTAAGCCATCCATGGATGGCCATGAGCTAATCATTGTCTTCCTTCAAGCTCAAGAGCCAGATTATTTTCAAAGCATGATGTCCGCAGTTGGCAAGTCCTTCTCGGAAGCAATTAAAATGAGGGAAATGATTGAGAATGGTCTTGATACAGGCAGGATTATAAGTCAAGCAGCTCTCAAAGCTGCAACTCAGGATGTTCAAATTGAATCAGGTAATTTCAGCAACATGAACGAGAAGGATGAAGAAACCATGATGACATCAAGGTCAAGAAGAGGTCCTAGGAGAACATCTCGAAGGTATGACCACTCTCGTCTGATTTCTGATTATTCCCCTGAGCACTACTATCCACCTCAGAACCCTCAATACTCTTTTGATCCACCTCAATATGTTGCCCAGCCACTAAGACATCCCAGAAGGCGAGCGCCAGCACCCCAAAGTCTCCATCAATCTCTACCGAATTTTCAAGTGCCCTATTACTCGAATCTAAGCCAGGGGTATAGAGGGGAACAAAGGTTGAAAGATAATTTTACACCAATAGGATAGTCTTATGCAAGCTTGTTTGAGAAATTAAAGCATGATGACATGATTGCACCAATTCCTCCAAATCATGTGGACCCACGTGCAAGAAGCTTTGACCCTTCTAAAAGGTGTGAATACCATTACAATGCCAGGGGAACAATGTTGAAAGCTGTCAGGACTTGAAAAGAGAAATTGAAAGGATGATCCAGGAAAAATTGATTGTGATCCAAGACAGTGACACCCAAAATATCACGCAAAATCCTTTACCTGCACGTGATGATGCACACTTTGTGGGAATGATACATGGTGACATGAAGTATGAGAATCCTATCGGGAACTTGCCGACTGAAATTGGAGAAGGCCATGGTGATTCTCATGAGAAAATTTGTGGCTAAATGTCAAGCTTAGCAATTGAAAAGTCATTCCCTCCTCACTAGGATCGAATCTTGGTAGCTTATTTTGATGTTTTTTCTATTATCTGGGTTATTTTAGGGTTATGATCCATATTTTATTTGTTTTATTGAGTCAAACCCTTCTATCCCTCTATTCTCTTTGTGTGAGTCTTGTCTGTCTGTTTTGTTGCTATTTTATTTATCCCGGTTATTTTAGAGTTGTAACTCGGATTTATGTTATTTGTATTGTTGTTTACTCAATGAAATACAGATTGTCCTTTTGTGTCATTCCATGCATAGTTCTTTTCACGCTAGTTCTAGTGACATGACATGCATCCATAATTTACGGCCAGATCTTAGAAAACTGATTTAGTCTTGAATTGTATAATTGAGAAAGAGACTTTTAAAGATGAATAGAGACATGAAACAATTGGAAAATAAGCATGAACCTAGTTTACATGGAACAAGGCAGTCATGCTCATGGAAGTTAAGGATCTCTACCTTTTGAATCATTGAGAAGATCGGGCTTAAGGATGATCGGACGGGTTGAAGTCTGTTTAGCACTAAAAGATAGAAAGTGTTTTTCAAAAGAAGGTGTATCACAGTCAACTTGAAATGGATATGTTTATTGGCAAAATGCACCTTCTACATCAAGACAAAATTTTAAGAAAAAGTGACCGAAATTGACAAGGGTCATTCACTGCGAGAAAAGTATTGCTCATACAGCTTTATACTGAAAAAGACCCAGAAAGCAACATGTTTAAATGTTGTGATTGTGAAGAGATAATATGTTTGGCGTTCTCGAGGCTAGGAGGCCTTTTTTCTGTGATCCAAACACTTTATAACCTTTGTTATCCCTTTCGAGCCTATGTTATTTCCTTTGACCACCCACTTTTGGAATAAAGTTTAGAGTCAAAAGTACAAAATAAAATGAAATGAAAAAAAATAAAAAGAAAGGTCCATGTCCCAAGATTACAAACTGGGGCAACTCTTAGAAAGTTCAAGTGAAAAAAAAGAAGAAGAAAGACCAATCAAAGGTCAATGCCCCAGAAAATAAAGGCCGGGACAACTTGTTTTGGAAAAAAACGAAAAAAAAAGAAGAAGAAGAAGAAACAAAAATAAAGATGAAAAAATATAGTTAGGTCAGACGTTTGAACTATGTTAGACCTGATTCCTTTGAAAAAGGATACGTAGGCAGCCTTACACGGTTCGGACCAACCAAATAAGAATTCAAAAAAAATCCAAAATTCTCAAGTATCTAAAACCGGGGCATGAGTTTGTTTTAATTTTTTTAAAAGAGTCGATTCCAAGAGTTGTAATTCTACAACCCCCTCATTTTGAGTCTACATTGAGCCTTCATGCAACCCTTTCCAACCCTATCCAAAAACCTTCCAAATAAAGACCTCCTGATATGCCTTCAAGAATGCCAAGAGAAGCATGCAATGAGTAACGGTTGTCACGCGACATAGAACACTGTTAGTTGCTCACACAAGAAAGCAAAAGAAAAAGAAAAAGAAAAGAAAAATGAGAGAGTCTTACTAGTGAAAACCTTCACGGGCACTGTAAGGCGACGGTAAGTAGAGATAAATAAATGAGAGAGACTTGTTGGTGAAAAAACCTCTCGAGGCACCTCTCACGACCCAAAATCTATTAAGGTCGTGATGGCTCCGGACACCACCGTCAGGCAAGCCAATCATTAATTAGTTGAAATAATTTACTGTTTTAGCATTTTTTGAAATTGTTACCTTTCACTTACAAGTCAAAAAAGCGAACAAACATTTATCAAATAAATACGACAGGTAAACTATTCAATTTATTCAGTTAAATCCCAAACACATCCCAGAACCCGGTGACACAAGTACATGAGAAAATTCTAAGAATTTCAATAATATTACAAAGCTTGTCCGAAATACAAGTTGGACAAGGAATTTAAAATGGAAATAAATACAATATGAGGGAGACTCTGTCAGCTGCGGATCGCCTCCAGATGATGCAGCTCGCCTAACTCTCCAGACCAGCCACGTCGCTATGAAAGTACCTGTGCAATGAAAATGCACAGCAAGTGTAGCATGAGTGTGAAAACAACGTGTACTCAGTGAATCGCCTGCCTAACCTTAGAGAGGTACTGACGAGAGGTCGAATTAGACACTTGCTAGAAGTCAATTTAGTATATTCAAGGGAGAAACTAAGCATGAATGTCATAGACAATTTATTAAGATCAGGAATAAATAATATCAACTCCTTCCACATTTAACACTTTAAATATTCGTCATATTAATAACATTAATCAACATGGGTGATTTAATCCAATAACAAATAATTAATGGGAAGGAACAACTTCTTCCAAAATTTTTAATAACTTTAAATCTCTATCATTTCAGTTGACAACTTAAAATTCCAGGCTAGTAATCAGGCAAAAATCACAGCAAATATGCAATAAATATCATGCACAAGCAATGTCGAGGGTCGAACAGCGCGGACCAACAATAATAAATTGTGCACGGCCGAAGGGTCGAACCATAGATGCATCTATTTTTGCCCGCTCGTGAATCGATCATGCGACACGATCAACATAAAAATAATAAGGCTAGCCTGCTCGCGAGTCATACCTGCGACTCAGGTGCTCATATGTACACATAATAAATCCGCATTTTTCTCAAGAAAGCAGATTCTCAAGAAAGTGGTAAAATTCTTCTTAAAGGAACATGAAAATAGCTTTTAAATCTTTGTTTTGAAACTCATTTTCCAAGTTTAATAATATTCAGTAATATAACCTTATCAGGTATACAATTATGCACGGAGGAATCAATTTTCTTTCTAAATAATTATGAAAGGTACACTCTAGTCTTCTTAGGAAATCAATTACCGATTCAATAGCATTTACAGCCTAAGATTAGGGGCAGGATCACATGTACAACACTTAAGGCATGCTAGTGGGTCCTAGACTACCCAAGCATGGCATAATAGTAGCTACGCACGGACTCCCGTTACCTCGCGCGTGCGTAGCCCCCGCAATTAATAACATGTACCATTTAGTTCACCTAGGGGGACAATTCCCCCTCATAAAGTTAGAAAGGAGACTCACCTCGCTCTGAAGTCCCATAACCGACTTCTAAGCCCTTCCGATGACTCAAATCGATGCACAACTCCCTAAAACTATCCAAATAATGACAAACCAATGAAAATGTACTCCAATATTCGTTAACAATTCAAATTATATAAACTCCCATCTCCGCTTAAGGAATTGACCAAAATGCCCTTGGGCCCACGCGCCCGGAATCCAAAATTTCTCGAAGATATACCCTACACATAGTCTTACTAACTCAAATATACAATTTACTCTAAATTCCATGCTCAAATTCGTGGTAGAAATCCAAAATACCATTCCTAGGTTTTCTTCAGTATTTTCAAAAAAATTTCCACAATTTTCATGTATAATACCATGTAATAACCTTGTATTTAACTTAGAAACATTAAGGAATTACTTACCTTGTGATCCTTGAATAAAACCCTCTCTTGAAGCTCCTCCAAAATCGTCCACACCAAGTAAAAAATGAAGAAATGGCCCAAATCCCGCTTTTAAAACACTACCCAGAAAAACCCTCTATGTGATCGCATGAAATGCTTTGAGATAGCATAGGCCAACTATGCTGCCCCAGATTTCCTCCTGTGCGTTCGTATGCCCTCTCCCGCGTTCGCACATGCCAAGCCCCAGAAGACCCTAAACACACCCTTGTGCGATCGCACAACAATCCCTGCGGTCGCACAGGGCAATCCCTGCAGCCTCAGTTTTTCCTTTTGTGTGATTGCACAGCTGCCACTACGATCACACAAGACAAAATTCCAGCCCCTCAAATTCCTTCTCCGCAATCACACACTATGGGCCGCGATCGCATAGCTTACCAGTGACACCAGCAAATAGCAGCAGCAGGTAGGGGAAAATGGTCTGAAACCACCCCGAAACACACCTGAGGCCCCTGGACCCCGTCCAATAACACGACTCAGTCCCATAACACCCCACAAACTTGCTCGAGGCTTCAAATTACATCAAACAACGCCGAAATCACGAATCGCACTAAAATTCAAACTTTATGAACTTTGAAATTTCAAACTTCCACATTTGATGCCGAAACCTATCAAATCACGTCCGATTGACCCCAAATTTTACACATAAGTCATATTCGACATTAGGGACCTGCTCCAACTTCCGGAATCGCATTCTGACCCCGATATCAAAATTTCCACTTCCGGTCGGATTTCTCAAAAACCTTCAAATTTCTATCTTTAGCCAAACGACTTCAAAATAACCTACGGACATCCAAATTCACTTCCGATCGCGCTCCCAACTCCAGAATCATCATACGAAGCTATTGCCAAACTCGAAATCCCAAACTGACATCAATATCACTGAAATGGACTTCAAGCAAAACTTAAGAAATTCCTTCAAAAATGCTGACTTCCACAATATATGCTGAAACGCTTCCGGGTTATCAAAAACCCGATCCGGACATACGCCCAAGTCCGAAATCATCATACGAACCTGCAGGAACCTTCAAATCCTAATTCGTAGGTCGTTTACTCAAAATTTCAATCTTAGTCAATTTCTCCAACTTAAGGCTTCCGAAATGAGAATTTTCTTTCCAAATTAACTCTAAACTTCCCGAAATTCAATTCTGACCACACCTACAAGTCATAATACCTGAAATGGAGCTGCTCACGACTTCAAACCGCTGAACGACATGCTAGATCTCAAAACGACCGATCGATACATTCTCCCCCACTTAAACAGATGTTCGTCCTCGAACGTCCTAAGAACTACTCTAGAGTTATCTGAAATCACTGTTTAACACCTCGAGCACCTGCCCGTGCTACCACAACCCAGTTGAGTACATTAGCTTGATCAAATCTGAAGATTTCTTCTTTTATCCATATAATAATCTCAGAATCCAGTTCCAACACTTGAAATTTCCCTTTCCAGGCCTAGTTCCAATATATAAACACTGTATCAACTACCACACGAGGTACCAGAACATGACTGCATACCTTTGTTGAATTAGCACCATGCACTGCAAAATTCATCATCTAACCACAATGACGTTCCCTGAACCTTAATAGACAAAATTTTACGAATCTGATGCTCCCGATGCACCTTATAACAAATATACATAAATCTTGCTATCATGTTGATGATACCACCACAATGGAGGAGATGTGTAGAAATTCATACCCAACTGCTGAGTTAACAATAATTTAATATCTCATCTTGACTAGAATCATCACCTCATTATGAACCGAATAATGATATTTGTCCTTTAATATATTCCGCATAATATTATCGCACTGACCCCTGATCCAATAATCTCGTCTCACCCACTATGAACTGTTCAGACAACAAATCACCCCAAACATAACCAACAGCCTCACATGATACCACATCGCGCCAATAGGCCATAACTGAAACATGATAAATAAGAAATAACTCAGGAAGGGACTATTCAACTCACGCAACTAATATGAACTTTTCTCAGAAAATAGTAAGTAAAACATAAGAAAAATAAATATAGTAACCTTACTCATCATCACACTATTGTGGCGTGCAACCCGATCCAAGTAATATACCCGTGGTGATATGCCACCCGATCCACCCATAAAATTTACATGAGAAGATACACGGAGCTGAATCGCTCACTATTACAAATTACCGAATATCGGTCACAAGCACGCTAAGTGCATAATATCATCCTGGGGAGACTGATAAAGCCATATGCTTACAAAACTCAAGCACAACTGAGGTACGATATATATATATACTCTAGATCTCAAGAGCTGTCCCGCTAACATAACAGCATCACTACGCAGATATCTCAACACATAAGAAATTATCAAGCCGTTTCACAACTCAAACGACAAAATCATATTATCACATGAATTTGACGAAGACGGAACAACATCCGTTGTTCTAATACCTTTCCATGAAAAGTGCTCTACTGAAATGAATATGCCTGGCTCATACGGAACCTATAATCATATTTAAATCCATCCACAAACATCGAGTCTACCTTGCTCGCACCAAACTAAGCTAATAGCTTTACCTGGGTCTATATTAACCCACATTCTCTCATAATACACGAGAACAACCATCATAGCTGGGACAAACACCCCACAATCCACAACCAACTGAACTGAACGCCTTCCATGCATAAATTCTCAAATAAGCAATATTGCACTTCTTTATACTCAGTCCAAATCTTCCATTTGTTAAGTGACTACATGTCACACTTATACAATCTTCTCTTGGTTACGCTCCCACGACCTTCCACACCAGGTAAAAAGTCTGCACACCCACATCACCAACCACACTAATACTGCAAAACACATCAAGAACCCATGACCAGGGTACAAAGCTTCTTTCCCCGAATACCAATCTCAGGTGACACTGAAGATAACACCAGTTTACTCTGAACTTTCAAATCACTTTTTCTTGCTCATCCAAGCTCATGACATCCTTGTTAACACCGAACTGCTATCTAGATTCTTACTCCCAGTTACATACTGCTTACCGCACCTAACATGCCAATATGAGGTAGCGCAAGAATTCCAACATAAATTTTGAACCACCAATAGGGTGAACACTTCATCATATAGAAACCTTTTTCTTAACTCAATTCAAGAGTACCATCTCAACACACGAGTGAATTCTCACAATCACCCAACATGCAAATCCTTTAGTAGTAGTCTATACCACCATAACCCTTCTGGGATCCACCTACACCTGAGAGACCATAGCACTCGAATGCTCCCACATGAAATCTATTACGACAGCGGCTAGAATTCATGATTTTAAGCATTATATACCTTGCATTTTATGTGCTTTAATGATAAAA
>ML357244.1:0-11321 GCA_005239505.1 Nicotiana paniculata | reverse complement strand
GGGGGGGGGGGGAAGGATCGCATAAGGAAGTGTGTGATCGCACCTTCATCATGGGGTGCATTAGTCACTGGCTTACCAAGTTCAGAATGCGGTGAACTTATGCGATCGCATACAAGACATGCGTTTCACATAGTATACCTTGATATCGCATTTCCGTCACGAACAATTTCCAAGCACTTTGTTGATGTTTGCGACCATAATGCGAACCGCATACAAGTAATGCGATAGCATATGCGTCGCAGACTGGCCAAATGCGTTTTTATTTTTTTATTTTTTTTATAGATGAAAAAAAGATAAACAGAGAATGTTACCACACATGGGTTGCCTCCCACGAAGCACTTGATTTAACTCGCGGCACGACAAGGTTGGTACTCCCTTGGAGTCATTCATTAGTAGGATAAGAACCATCCTTCAAAGTTAATTTCTCTACCACATGCCTCTCACCATCGGTACCCAAGTAGTGTTTGATGCGTTGGCCGTTTACTTTGAACGTACGAAGTCCGTCCTCAGTTGCTAGTTCCACAGCCCCAAAAGGAGAGAAATTTACCACTTGGAAAGAGCCAGACCATTTAGATTTGAGTTTGCCAGGGAAGAGTTTGAGTCGGGAATTGAATAGTAACACCAAGTCACCCGTATAGAACTCCCGTTTTAGGATCTTCTTGTCATGGACCACCTTCATTCTCTATTTATACATAGATGCACTCTCATAAGCGTGGAAACAGAATTCTTCCATTTCATTGAGTTGATGGAGCCTCAAATTAGCAGCTTCATTCCAGTCCAGGTTCAATTTCTTGAGTGCCCGCATGGCTTTGTGCTCAAGCTCCACGGGTAGATGACATACTTTTCCGAACACTAGCCTGTATGGAGAGGTACCTATAGGAGTTTTGTATGCAGTCCGGTAGGCCCATAATGAATCATCCAGCTTCCTTGACCAATCGGTCTGGTTGGCATTAACTATTTTTGCTAGGATGTTCTTTATCTCTCTTTTGGATACTTCAACTTGACCACTCGATTGGGGATGATATGGCGTCGTCACCCTGTGCTTCACACCATACTTCTCTAATAGGCCATTGAACGCCCTGTTGCAAAAATGAGAACCACCGTCACTGAGAATTGCTTTAGGAGTGCCGAACCGTGTGAATATGTTTCTTTTCAAGAACGCGTTTACACTCCTAGCTTCATTGTTTGTCAAGGCAACGGCTTCAACCCATTTGGACACATAGTCCACGGCTACAAGAATGTACTTCATCCCACAAGAACTTACAAACAGCCCCATAAAATCTATGCCCCATACGTCAAAAACTTCAACCTCCAACACAAAGTTCATTGGCATTTCATGCCTCTTGGAAATTGACCCTTGTCGTTGGCATTGGTCACAAGCTTTGACCATTTGATTCGCATCCTGATAGAGAGTTGGCCAATAGTATCCACATTCAAGCACTTTTGCCGCCGTCCGGTTCCCTCCATGATGGCCCCTCGCGGGTGAATCATGACATGCCTTTAGAATAGGCATCACTTCTTCTTCTGGGAAACATCTTCTAATAATGTTGTCCACACAAATACGAAACAGAAATGGCTCCTCCCAATAGTATTGACGGCAGTCCCTCAAAAACTTCTTCTTCTAGTATGACTCCAGGCCATCCGGGATCAGCTCACTCACCACATAATTTGCAATATCGGCGTACCAAGGAGCTAAAGAATAAGATAATGCCAGAATATGCTCATCAGGGAAAGCATCATCAATATCTAAGTCATCTGTCGTGCGCACCTTTTCTTCAATTCGGGAGAGATGGTCCGCAACATGATTTTTTGTGCCCTTCCGGTCTTTGACCTCGAAGTCAAATTCTTGCAATAGAAGGACCCATCGTATTAACCTTGGCTTAGAATCTTTCTTCGCCATGAGATAGCGAAGAGAAGCGTGATCTGTAATCACTTTGGATCCCAAAAGATAGGCCCGAAATTTCTCAAAAGCATAGACAATAGCAAGGTGTTCTTGCTCTGTCACTATGTAGTTCATTTGGGCACCTTTGAGAGTTTTTCTTGCATAGTAGATGGGATGAAGAACCTTGTTGTGCCTTTGACCCAAAACCGCTCCAATAGCTACACCACTAGCGTCACACATAAGCTCGAATGGGAGAGACCAATCCGGTGTGACAATAATAGGGGCCGTGGTGAGATTTTCCTTAAGTTCCTCAAATTCTTTGAGGCATTCATCATTGAACAAGAACTTGGCGTCTTTCTCAAGGAGTTTGCACATAGGGTTTGCAATTTTTGAAAAGTCCTTGATAAAGCGCCGATAGAAGCCGGCATGACCAAGAAAGCTTCGGATGCCTTTCACCAAAATTGGAGGAGGGAGTTTGGAGATGACCTCAACCTTTGCCCGATCGACTTCAATGCCCTTTCTAGAAATTTTGTGCCCCAACACAATCCCTTCATCAACCATGAAGTGACATTTTTCCCAATTGAGCACAAGATTGGTTTCTTCACACCGTTTTAGTACTTGTCGGAGGTTGTCAAGGCAATGCTCAAAAGAATCACCAACCACCGAGAAATCATCCATAAAGACTTTCAAGAATCCCTTCATCAACCATGAAGTGACATTTTTCCCAATTGAGCACAAGATTGGTTTCTTCACACCGTTTTAGTACTTTTCGGAGGTTGTCAAGGCAATGCTCAAAAGAATCACCAACCACCGAGAAATCATCCATAAAGACTTTCAAGAAATCCTCCACCATATCGGATAATATGGACATCATACATCGTTGAAACGTGGTCGGGGCATTGCACAACCCAAAAGGCATTCGACTAAAAGCAAAGGTGCCATATGGGCAAGTGAAGGTTGTTTTCTCTTGATCTTCCAAAGCTATGTTGATTTGGTTGTAGCCGGAATATCCATCGAGGATGAAATAGAAGGATATTCCCACTAGCCGATCAAGCATTTGATCAATAAAAGGCATAGGGAAATGATCCTTGCAAGTAGCATTGTTAAGCTTCCGGTAGTCCATGCACACTCTCCATCCGGTGACCGTCCGCATAGGGATAAGTTCATTCTTTTCGTTGTGGATCACCGTCATGCCTCCTTTCTTAGGCACACATTGCACTGGACTGACCCACGGACTATCCGCAATGGGGTAGACAACCCCGACGTCCAACCATTTGATTATCTCCTTCTTGACTACCTCTTGCATAGATGGATTTAATCTTCTTTGATACTCTACGCTTGGTTTTCTCCCTTCTTTGAGTTGGATTTTGTGTTCACATATTCCGGCAGGAATTCCTAGGATGTCCGCTATTGTCCATCCAATCGCTTGTCGGTGCTCCCGCAAGACATTTAGCAATGCATCAACCTGCACATCATTCGACAAAGAAGACACGATTATGGGTAAAGTATCATTAGAGCCAAGAAATTTATACCTCAAGTGCGATAGGAGTGGTTTGAGCTCAAGTTATGGTGGCTCCATGATTGAAGGCTTTGCGGGTGGTGTCATTCGATTCTGTAGGTCGAGGGAAAGCTTCTTTGGTGCATATGTATAGGACCCACGCCCTTCCAATGCATTGACTATCTCCGCATAACCCTCGATGTTTTCATCATCAAAATTTTCCAAAATTGCCGCCAATGCCTCGCCGAGGCCCTCTTCTTCCATTTTCATCACAACGACATCTTCCACCTCATCAACAACATCAATAAACGAGATCCCCTCATATGCGCTTGGCAATTTCAACCCCTTGCTTGCTTGGAATGTAACTTCTTCATTATTCACTCGGAATTTGATTTCATGTCTTCCCGAATCCATTAATGCTTTTCCAGTTGCGAGGAATGGTCTTCCTAAAATGATAGGAATCTCCTTATCCACCGCACAGTCCAAGATGACAAAGTCGGCCGGGAGAAGGAACTTCCCCACCTTCACTAGAACATCATCAACAATGCCCAAGGGTTTCTTTATGGTTCGATCGGCCACTTGCAAACGCATGCTAGTTGGTCTTGGAAATCCCAGTCCCGCTTGCTTGTAAATAGCAAGAGGCATCAAATTTGTACTAGCACCGTTGTCACAAAGTGCTGTAGCAAAATTTCTCAATCCAATGGTGCATGGGATAGTAAAAGCTCCCAGGTCTCCCTTCTTCTCCACGGTTGATGTAGCAATTATTGAACTAACCCTGTGAGTAAAATTTACCACCTCATTCTTTGTCATTTTTTCTTTGTCATCAGCTCCTTCAAGTACTTGGCGAACCCCGGCATTTCTTGGAAAGCTTCCAAGAATGGAATGTTCACCGACAATTGCTTCAAGATGTCATAGAAATTTTCAAACTTCCCGTCATTCACTCTTCGTGCAAGCCTTTGAGTAAATGGAGGATTGGTCCTAGGAATTGGTGGAGGAGCTTTTGGGGTCTCCTTCGCCTTTTTCACGGCCTTTACTTTTCTCTCTCCTTGAACCTCATCCTCTAGGGGGGTTTCCTCAACTTCCACTACTACCGGCAACTCACTCCGTGCTTCCTCTCCTTGATCATTGTTCTCGACATCAATCACTTTCTCACTTTCGTCTTGAATCACCTTACCACTTCTCGTTGTGATGGCCATGCAATAAGATGTCGACCCCCTTGGGCCGCTTTTTGGGTTGACCACTGTGTCACTTGGAAGTGTGCCTTTTATCTTGGGATTTTGCTATCTTGATAGATCTCTCATTTGCAATTCAAGTTTTTGAATCGAAGCGGTGTGTGAGCCCACCACCTCAGACATATTCCTCATTGTTGCATTGCTTTTCTCTTGATTTTGTAGAATCCGCTCTAGCATCCCTTCCATTTTTGATTCACTTGACAACCCCTCCTTGTATTGTGAAGAGTTGGGATACTGCCCTCGCGGTGGGAAATAAGGTTTGGAGCTTCTATTGGTATAATTTTTGTTGTTGTTCCAAGATCCTTGGCCACCTTGATCATTGCGCCAATTTAGTTGGCCTTGCCCTTGCGGGTTTGGCCTCCAATTATTTTGTTGGCGGTAACCACCCTGAGAATTTTGAACATAATTTGCTTANCCCATTGATTGCATGTCTTCCACCATCTGCACTTTCTTCGTTTGATTTTCCTTGAGCATCTTTGTCAGTACATCAACATTAGTGGAAAGACCTGCAATCACTTGGTCTCTTTCTTGATTCTCCTTGATCATGTTTGCAAGAGAAGGAGTGCCATAATAAATTCCCCCACTCGTATCTTTCGAATGCCATGCTTGATTGTGCTTAGCCATCTTGTCTAAAATTTGAGTAATCCTAGCAAATCAATTGTCCATAAAGGACCCATCCGCGGCATTCTTTGCAATTGACTGAGAGAGCGGGTCTAGACCCATGTAAATTTCTCCATCAAAATGTTTTCTGGGAACCCATGGTTTGGTGATCTCACAAGATACAGCTTGAAACGGTCCCATGCTTCGTGTAAGTGCTCCCCCGGCATTTGCTTGAAGAAAAATATTTTGTCTCTAAGCTCAGATTTCTTGCTATCCGGGAACCACTTTGACAAAAAGGATCGGACAAGATCCGGACATGTAGTGATGGTGTGAAGGGGTAAATTGAGGAGCCACTTCCTTGCCTCTCCCGCTAAGGAATACTTGAACACCTGCAGCCTCAAAGCGTCATCCGACACATTGGTCTGTTTGTGCATGGCGCACACACCCTAGAAGTTTCTTAGGTGTTGCGTAGGATAATCATCTGTTGAGTTGTGAAATAATCCTTCTGCGTTAAGCATTAGTATCATTCCATGGTCCACCTTAAATGTCGATGCACCAACTACCGGTGGAAGGATGGCATTGGAGTCGTCGATGTATTCCTCAATATCAGCGAAAGGATTTTCTTCTTCTCCATACAGCTCGGCCATTGTGACCTAGGACACCAATTCAAAACAAGCAACTTGTGATGGAATAGAACAAATATAAAGTGAAGTACACACGAACTAGTAATTTCAAAACCGTATTCCCCGGCAACGGCGCCAAAATTTGATACCCTCAAATTACACTTTAAAATAGTGTAAAGCGGTCGAAGTCAATTATAATAACCCAACAAGGTTGGGGTCGAATCCCACAGGGAATAGGTGTGAAAATAATACTTTGATAGTGTGATTCTTAACTCAAATCATAATTCCATTCCATTAGTGAACGGGATTTTTTGAGGATTTGTTGTGTAATAATTTAGTAAATGCAACGGCAATGAGATTTAATTGAAGTTGTAATTAATATGATTAAGTAGACCAAGGTTGTGTCCCCTTTGATGAAGTGTAATGCAAATGGGTATTAATATGATATATTTCTAAGGGGAAGTTCTTGATATGCAATTGATTTCTAAATATCTACTCAATATTTTCCAATAATAGAGTAGAACTTCCTCTTTATAATTTTCCCAAATCTAAAAGAGTTGCACTAAAACCCGAATCACTTGTTGCCAAATAAAATCAACTTATTCCTAAGTGACTCTATTAAACAAGGTTTAAAGCCTTGAGTTATTGATATTTACTCTTACCAAATCTAACCCACTTTTCCAAGTTAAGAAAACATTTATGGCATAAGTTAATGTTTGCAACCACTAACAATAATTATGAAATGAAGAGTAAATAAATATCAACACCCCATTATGCATATATTCAATAGCAAATACCCAAATACATAACACCCATTTAGGGTCCACAATCTTAGTATTTAAGGCTAGCTACACATAGTAAATGATAAAAAGTTAGGAATAATAAGTATCATGAATGCTTACAAACCCAAGGATTTCTTGCTCTAATGCTTCCAAAAAGGAAAATAATATTCAATAGGGTAATGTTCTTAAAAGACCCGACCAAAATGACCCATAAAATCCTAATAAATCTATTTATAGTGGACCAAAATTCGGGGCCAAAATGGACGAAAATACCCCTTCAAGTTAACTCTGCGTTTGCATTTCAAAACCCTAGTTTCCAGGTCGTCACCGCATTAATGATATGCAGTTCGCATTGTTGATCTGCGATCTGCATTGCTGATATGCGACCGCGGATTGGTATCACATTCTTGAGGCAGCATCAGGCACACGGGATTCTACGGTTAATTCTGCGACTCGCATGTGAGTTATGCGATCGCATAATCGACCGCATTCTTGCTCTTGAATTTGGTCAATCTTTCTGTTGAGGTCTGCGATCCCTTGGTTCATTATGCGATTCGCATGTTAGTTATGCGACATCCTCTTGTCAAATATGCGATCACATAGTGTTAATTTCTTCCCTTTTTATCTCCTTTGATCTCTTTTCCATGTTCTTGAGTGTTTAAGCCTCATTTACTGCAAAACATCATAATTCTATAAGTAAAAAGAGTAAATGCTCTTGAAACAAGCTCTAACCTAAGCAATTTGGTATTAAATGTGCCGAAATTCTCCGGCACATCAGAAAGGATGAAAGAATCCGCATGAAGCTATTCATGAGAAGTTTGAAGGGAGACACACTGTCTTGGTACATCAGCCAAGATGCCAAGAAATGGTCAAACTGGGTAAGCATGGCGTCTGATTTTATGGACAGGTTTAGATTCAATACAGAGAACGCACCAGATGTGTTCTACATTCAAAATTTGAAGAAGAAACCCACAGAAACTTTTTGCGAGTATGCTACTCGTTGGAGGTCCGAAGCCGCTAAAGTCAGACCTGCTCTAGAGGAAGAGCAAATGAACAAGTTCTTTGTCCGGGCTCAGGACCCACAGTATTATGAACGATTAATGATGGCTGAAGGCCACAAGTTCTCCGACATCAAATTGGGTGAGCGGATTGAAGAAGGTATTAAAAGCGGTATGGTTACAAATTTTGAAGCCTTGCAAGCCACTAACAAGGCTTTACAGTCCGGTGGTGTGTCTATGAAGAGAGACGTGGGAGCCATAATGATTGCACAAAGAACAAAGTCCCTACTCAAATACCAAACTTATCCAACACCTCCACTCACATACCAACCAACCTCGAACTACCAAGCTCCATCACCTTCCTACCAAGCTCCACCGCCCACATATCAACCTGCTTCGCCTAGATACTCACAACCTACTCCTGTCTACCACACTTATAATTCCCAGCCATCCCATTACCAATCACCCCCTGCACGCCAAAACTTCCCTAGACCTCATCCCAATTTTGATCGCCGCCCTCCAAAGCAATACACCACCATAGCCGAGCCCATTGACCAGCTGTATGAGAAGCTCAAATTTGTTGGTTATGTCACACCTATCCCTGCTTCCACCCCTGAGAATCCTTCTCGGTGGGTTAACCCAAACAAATCATGTGCATACCATTATGGCATGAAAAGACACATCATCGAATAATGCCGCTCTCTGAAGGACAAAATACATGCTCTCATTGGCAACAAGATTATTGTGGCAAAAGACCCCGCTCTAAATGCCCGCGACAATCCTCTGCCAGACCATAAGGGTAGAGGTATCCATATGATTGAAATAGAAGATGATTGGGATCCCGTGGGGTCAATCGGGTTGATCGCAGAAGGCGATGACTCAAAGAAACCCGCAGTCACTCTTAAACCGATCATAGTCCAGATTCAACCATCTGAGGGCGCTGAGGTGAATATGTCTATACCATTTGAGTTTGAAGCAACGCCATCTG
Organism: Nicotiana paniculata; assembly: GCA_005239505.1. Lineage (NCBI taxonomy): Eukaryota > Viridiplantae > Streptophyta > Magnoliopsida > Solanales > Solanaceae > Nicotiana > Nicotiana paniculata. The sequence goes on along the minus strand of ML357244.1, from coordinate 2,718 downwards.
CAAAGTCACCAGTGCCAATTGAAGTTGAGTTTGTATCTCCAGCAAATGCACCGGCACCATTCGAGATCGCAGTCTTGCCACCCCGAACACACATTTCGTTTGAAGGATGGCCGCACCAATTCCGGTGGAAATGTCAACCACACCACCTTTCTATTCAAACTCTATCCCTTGGAACTACGCCTGATCTGATTCCCGTTTAAGAGGGGATACATAGACAGCCCTATGTGTTAGTTCACAATTCAATAAAAATCTATTTTTCCCCACAATTGGAAACTGGGGCAGAATTTTAAGGAGGGCCTCAAAATTACGAAGCGAGTATCAGTCCACAAGCATTCACCCAGCCAACTGGGGCAGAATTTTGAGGAGGATCCTCAAAATTCTAAAGCAAGTTCAGCCAATCACCGCACGAGCAGCAGTTAGAGGCGTCCACCTAGCAAACTGGGGCAGAATTTTGAGGAGGACCCCCAAAATTCCGCAGCTGAAGAGGTTGCAATGTCTCAAGCCGTGTCATGTCGTCGGTTCATCTAAAAAACTATTTTTAGATTATATATTATAAAATCATGCATATTTATTGTTTTCTGAAGCAGTTTGTTTAGCGAACGCTACCCCAATGACACATACAGTATCATCATGATCAAGCAAACGAGATAAGCAGAGCCAGCAGGAATGAGAACTAACCTTTCCCCTTTACAAAACTCACAATCTTTCTTTGGATGCAGGCATAAAATTGCAAAAGCCCCGAAACGTATTATCCGCTCAAAGGACAGACATCGTTCCTCAAACTCATCATGCCAACATTTATTATCAGCACAAACGATGCATCATTATCACAATGCTCTACCGCAATTTAACACCAGCGAAGAATTTCTGTCGTCCTTCCTTAAATCTTGCATAAGGCTGCCTTTCTGCCTTCCGAGACTAAATATTGTATCCATTTGCATTCGCATATTGAATAAGGCTACCTTTATGCCTTCCGAGACTAAACGTTGTCTCCATCTGCATTCGCATATTGCATAAGGCTACCTTTCTGCCTTCCGAGACTAAACGTTGTCTCCATCTACATTCGCATATTGCATAAGGCTACCTTTCTGCCTTCCGTGACTAAGCGTTGTGTCCATCTGCATTTTCATATTGCATAAGGCTACCTTTCTGCCTTCCGAGACTAAACGTTGTCTCCATCTACATTCGCATATTGCATAAGGCTACCTTTCTTCCTTCCAAGACTAAACTCTGTCTCCATATGCATTCGCATATTGCATAAGGATACCTTTCTACCTTCCGAGACTAAACGATGTCTCCATCTCTATTCCCATATTGCATAAGGCTACCTTTCTACCTTCCGAGACTAAACGATGTCTCCATCTGCATTTGCATATTGCATAAGGCAACCTTTCTGCCTTCCGAGACTAAACGTTGTCTCCATCTACATTCGCATATTGCATAAGGCTACCTTTCTGCCTTCCGAGACTAAATGTTGTCTCCATCTGCATTCGTGCTACCATTCTTCCTTCCGAGGTTAAACTCTACCTCTATTTACTTCTCAAAAGCAACCAATGCCTCTAGCATTAGTTACTGCAATTTCCTTTTAATTCGCAAGACTAAGCTCTGCCTTGTCAGCATCATACTAGTGCATCTTCATGGGCTGAAATATCGCCAACTTATCCAAAGGCGTCATCGTTCGGAGGCACCATCTTCATGGCCCGAGAACACCATGTCATGGCCTGAGGATCTCTTTTATCAGTTTGCATATTATTATTCAAAGGAATCATAGTTTGCAGGCACCATCTTCATGGCCCGAGAACATCATTTCATAACCTGCAAATCCTGCATCAAGAAATTCATGTCCTAGGACATCATGGTCTAACGTCATCCTTAACCGTCCAAAAACAACATTCATAGTCCAACGGGAATTTTCATCATGTTTAAATTACGCACGATATGCTTGTATTACTCATTTTCAGGTAACCCAGCAAGCAACATCCATCACGGCAGGCGCAGTCCCGCCCCAGTTCTCTAAACTACCATGTAAGCCGCTTGTTCACCCAACCTTGCACTTTGCGTTCATCCTTATAAAACTTCATCGGTATACTTCGCCGGTGGCTCCTGAACTACATACGGCCTGATTCCTGTAAAACCAGGGATATGTAGGTAGCTCAGAAACCAGGGTGCGGCCCGAACCTTTCAAGTTATTTCCACTCGGTCAAAATTGGTCATCATATCTTTACTCGACAACTCTTCCATCCTTACCGGGTAAAGAGTGGCAGCTATTGATACCCAATTTTTCCTCAAATTATTTTTATATTCGCATATATACCTTCAAAATCACTTTTTATAATAATTAGTATTTTTCCCATAATTTTCCATATTTTTATCAATTTATTTTTCTAATTTATTCAGCACTTTATATTCAATAATTATTCACAAATTACATTACAAATAATTTCAAAATATTTCCTAGCTCAATATATCATTTTTAATCGTATTAAAATTAATTATTTCACAAATTAGCCAATTTGGCATTATTTGGCTATAATTACAACAATTTCGCAATTATAGCCTAATTGTACATTTTGTGCCATTTTAATTAAGTAGCTAACCATTTTATATTTTTATTAGTTAATTACCTTAATTTCACCTATTTAGTCTTAATTTCATTTTTTATATAATTATTAGCTATTTTATTAATTATTTATCTATTTTTTATTAAACTAGCCCAGA
>ML357243.1:0-19380 GCA_005239505.1 Nicotiana paniculata | reverse complement strand
ATACAGATTGGCTAAACATAGCAAACAAGACGGACTAAAATACCTAAAAATTTGGGATTTTCCATAAGAATCTTTGAATCAAAACGTATTAATAAAGAAAAACATAGAATAACATTAAAGCAAAAGTAAAGGAAAATCGATTTTGAAAGGGGTTTGTGAAACCCTAGTTTTAAAAATAGAAAGATCGTTTAAAGATGAAAGTTTTTAGGGAAAAACATAGAAAAGCTTCGTAATACTAGAGATATAAAGTAGATCCAAAATAAATCGAAAGATATAAGGTTAGGGTTTTGTGGAACCCAGAGAAGTAAGAAGAACCTCAAAGACGGCACCGGCCTAAGCCGGAACAGGTTGTAAACTTACTCAAACGACCGGGGAGGCTTGAATGTGGCATGGGACCATGGGAGATGAGTTGGACCGCTTCAGGTTCGCCTAAGATCCCCAGAGCATCACTGGATTGGTGCAAAGTGGACAAATAACCATGAGACGATGAGGAGCCATAGTTTCTGGTGAGAGAACCAGTCAGAGAAGATGACCGAACTCCATCGGAGAAGAGAAGCAAAAGGAGGCTTCTAGAGAGAACTTAGAGCGTAACAGAGAGATATAGAGAGAGAGTAAGTGTCTAGAGAATGAGGGGCCGGAGGGGGGTAGTGATTAGGTTTAATTATGGTAACCCTGATCTGGACCGTTGATCTCATTTGATCAACGGTTCAGATCAAGTGTGGGGTTGGGCTGGGTTATTTGTGGGTTCTGGGTTGGGTTGGTTAAGGGGTTTTGGGTCAGGTGGGTTGGCTTTAAAACTGGTTATAACTTAAATAGAAATGGGCTAAACGTTAAATACCTAATTAAATAAGATAATTAATTAATAAAATAGCTAATAATTGTGTAAGAATAAATTGAGAACAAATAAATGAAATTAAGGTGATTGACTAAGATATAAAAATTATAAATGATCATTCATTGATTTTAAAATGGTATAAATGCACATTTGTGCTATAATTGCAAAAATTGCTGAAATTAACTAAATGATGCCAATATTGGCTAATTTGTGAAATAATAAAATTCGAAGGGACTTAAGTAGGATATAAATAACATGTTGAGAAAGAAAATGATTTGAAATTATATCATTTATGAATAATTATGGAATATAAAGTATTAAATAAACAGGAAAATAATTTGATAAAAATACAAAAAAACTGTGAGAAAATACCAGTTACTGTAAGGAGTGATTTAAAAGTATATATACAGGTTTGAAAATAATTTGAGGGAAAATTGGGTATCAACAGCTGCCCCTCTTTACCCGGAAAGGATGAAAGAGTTGTCGGGTAAAGATATGATGGCCAATTTGACCGGAGGGAAATAGTATGAATGATTTAGGCAGCAACCTGACTTCTGATCTGCCTACATATCCCTGGTTATACAGGAATCAGGCAGTATGTGGTTCATGAGTGACCGGCGAAGTATACTGGTGAAGTCTCACAAGGACGGACGCAAGGTGCATGGTATGGCTTATGGGGTGGTTAGGAGAGCTGGAACGGTCCGCTCTTGCCTGGTTGGCTATTCTTAACCGGATTTCCTGCAAATGAATAACAAGCATAGAATGTGCGTAATTTAATCATGATGCAAATTCTCATTGGACTATGAATGTTGTCTTTGGACGAATGAGGATGACGTCCTGGGCCATGAATCGCTTGATGCGGGATTCGCAGGCTATGAAATGATGTTCTCGGGCCAGGAGGATGGTGCCTCTGAACCATGATTTCTTTGAATAATGATATGCAGAGTGATAAAAAGGGATCCGCGGGCCATGAAATGATGTTCTCGGGCCATGAAGATGGTGCCTCTGAACTATGACGCCTTTGGATAGGTTGTCGATATTTCAGCCCATGATAAGTTCAATAGTATGATGCTGACAAGACAGAGCTTAGTCTTGTGAATTAAAAAGGGTAGAGCTTAGCCCGGAAAGAAACAAAGTAGATAATGACAGAGATGACGATTGCTTTAAAAGGTAAATGAGAGGCAGCGTTTAGCCCCCGGAAGGCAGAATGGTAGCCTTATGCAAGAAATAAAAATGTAGATGGAGACAACGTTTAGTCTCGGAAGGCAGAATGGTAGCCTTATGCAGGCAATAAATGCAGATGGAGGTAGAGCTTAACCTCGGAAGGCAGAATGGTAGCCTTATGCAGATGGAAACAGTGCTTAGTTTCGGAAGGCAGAATGGTAGCCTTATGCAATGCAGGAAATAAAGTGCAGATGGAGACAGTGTTTAGTCTCGAAAGGTAGAATAGTAGCCTTATGCAGGAAATAAAATAAGGACAACAGAAATTCTTGCTGGCGTTAATTGCGGTAGAGCATTGTGATAATGAAGCATCGTTTGTGCTGATAATAAATGTTGGCGTGTGCGATAAGTTTGAGGAATGATGTCTGTCCTTTGAACGGATAATATGTTTCGGGGCTTTTGCAATTTTGTGCCTGCACCCAAAGAAAGATCGTGAGTTTTGTAAAGGGGAAGGTTACTTCGCATTCTCGCTGGCTCTTCTTTGCTCGTTGGCTTAATCACGATAATGTTCGCATCATTGGGGTACGCTCGCCAAACAAGATGTTTCGATAAATATACATGATTTTGTAAAACTATAATATATAATCTAAAATAGTTTTAGATGAACCGATGACATGACGCGGTTCGAGACATTGCAACCTCTCCTGCTGTGGAATTTTGAGGGTCCCCCTCAAAATTCTGCTCCAGTTTGCTGGGTGGATACCTATGACTCCTGCTCGTGTCGTGGCTGGCGGAACTTGCTTCGGAATTTTGAGGGTCCTCCTCAAAATTCTGCCCCAGTTTCCAATTATGGGGGAAAATAGATTTTTATTGAATTGTGATCGAACCCATAGGGATGCCTACGTATCCCCTCTTAAAAGGGAATCAGTTCAGGCGTAGTTCAATTTACATCATTGAGAAAACGTGAAGATTACAAATAGTAGCGCTTGACTGCATCTGAATTGATTGGTTTTGGCCAAATTTCTCCATCCATTTATGCAAGTATGAGTGCTCCTCCTATCAGCACTCTATGAACCATGAACGGGCCTTGCCAGTTGGGAGAGAACTTCCCCTTAGCTTCATCTTGATGTGGAAAGATTTTCTTTCACACCAGCTGCCCTGGTGTAAATCGTCTTAGCTTGATTTTCTTGTTGAAGGCTCTGGCCATTCTGTTCTGATATAGTTGACCATGACAAACTGCATTCATTCTTTTTCCGTCTATGAGGGCTAGCTGCTCATAATGGCTCTTTACCCACTTTGCGTCGCTGAGCTCAGCTTCTTGTATAATTCTTAGAGATGGGATCTCCACTTCGGCAGGAATTACAGCCTCTGTACCGTAGACCAACATATAGGGAGTTGCCCCGGTTGATGTGCGGACTGTGGTGCGATATCCCAATAAGGCAAATGATAACTTCTCGTGCCACTGTTTGTGCCTTTCTATCATCTTCCTTAGTATTTTCTTGATATTCTTGTTGGCGGCCTCAACGACTCCATTCATCTGAGGTCTGTAAGCTGTGGAATTCTTGTGTTTGATCTTGAAGGTTTCACATATGGCTTTCATCAAGTCACTGTTGAGATTAGAACCATTATCGGTGATGATTGACTCTGGAACTCCGAATCGTCAAATAAGGCGATCGCGGACAAAATCGGCCACAACTTTCTTGGTAACTGCTTTGTAGGAGGCTGCTTCGACCCATTTAGTAAAGTAACCAATGGAGACCAGAATAAACCTGTGTCCGTTCGAGGCGACAGGCTCGATTGGTCGAATGACGTCCATGCTCTTTGCGGCGAACAACCAGGGTGAACTTGTGGCATTAAGCTCACTGGGAGGTACCTTTATCATATCTCCATGTATCTGACAATGGTGGCATTTCCGGACATATTGGATGCAGTCCGTTTCCATAGTCATCCAAAAGTAACCAACTCAGAGTATCTTCTTTGCCAGAACAAACCGTTCATATGCGGGCCGCAGTTCCCAGCATGAACTTCTTTCAATAATCTTGATGCTTATTTTGCGTCGACGCACCTTAGCAAACCCAACTCGGGAGTCCTCTTATACAGGATTCTTCCGCTATGAAAGAAATTGTTAGACAACCTTCGAAGCGTGCGTTTCTGAGTGGGATTCGCAAGCTCTGGGTAACATCCTTTTGTCAAATACTCCTTGATGTCATGAAACCAAGGATTTCCATCTGTTTCCTCTTCGACATGGGCACAATAAGCTGGCTGATTGTGGATTTTCACCAGAATAGGATCAATGAAGTTCTTGTCTGAATGCTGAATCATAGATGACAAAGTAGCCAAAGCATCGGCGAACTCGTTCTTGATTCTGGGGACATGCCGAAACTCTATCTTTGTGAACCTCTTTCTCAACTCCTGAACATGATGCAAATAGGGTAATATCTTGGAATTCTTGGTTGCCTATTCTCCCTATACCTGATGTACCAATAAGTGTGAATCACTAATCACTAACAACTCCTGGACGTTCATGTCAATGGGCATGTTGAGTCCCAAGATACAGGCTTCGTATTCGGCCATATTGTTGGTGCAAGGGAACCTGAGTTTGGCGGATACTGGATAATGCTGACCGGTCTCTAATACTAGTACTGCTCCAATACCGACTCCTTTGAAGTTTGCGGCTCCATCAAAGAACATCCTCCAACCGTCGTAGGATTCTGCAATGTCTTCTCCTACGAATGATACCTCTTCATCAGGAAAATACGTTTTCAGGGGTTCGTATTCTCCGTATATGGGATTCTCAGCAAGATGGTCTGCCAGAGCTTGTCCTTTAACTGCCTTCTGAGTCATGTAAACAATGTCGAATTCACTCAGCAGGATCTGCCACTTGGCTAGCTTGCCAGTGGGCATGGGTTTCTGAAAGATATACTTCAATGGATCCATCCTTGATATGAGATATGTTGTGTAGGCACAGAAGTAGTGCATCAGCTTCTGTGCAACCCAGGTCAAAGCACAACAATTGCGTTCTAATAAAGAATACCGGGTCTCATACGGAGTGAACTTCTTGCTGAGGTAATAAATAGTTTGTTCTTTCCTTCCCGTTTCATCATGTTGCCCAAGAACGCAACCGAAAGCTCCATCTAGCACTGCAATGTAGAACATAGGTCTACCTGGCTGAGGTGGTACCAGAACCGGCGGTGTTGAGAGGTACTCCTTGATTCTTCCGAAAGCCCTTTGACAATCCTCGGTCCACTTAGTTGCAACGTCCTTCTTCAGCATCTTAAAGATCGGCTCACAGATGACTGTAGACTGTGCTATAAACCGGCTGATGTAATTAAGCCTCCCCAAGAAGCTCATCACATCTTTCTTGTTCCTTGGCGATGGCAACTCTTGAATGGCTTTGACCTTGGACGAATCCAACTCTATTCCCCGACAGCTTACAATAAATCCCAGCAACTTCCTAGCAGGAACCCTGAATGCACACTTCACGGGGTTTAGTTTCATATTGTATTTTCGTAAACGATTGAAGAATTTCCCCAATTTCTCCATGTGATTAGCAGCTTTCTTTGATTTGATAATGACATCATCTACGTACATCTCGATCTCATTGTGAATCATGTCATGGAATACGGTGGTCACGGCCCTCATGTAAGTGGCCCCTGCATTCTTTAGACCGAATGGCATCATCTTGTAACAATACACTCCCCATGGCGTAATGAACGCCGTCTTCTCAGCATCTCCCTCATCCATCCAAATCTGGTGATAACCAGCGAAACAATCCACAAAGGACTGCGATTCATGCTTGGCGCAGTTGTCAATCAGAATGTGTATGTTTGGAAAGGGGAAGTCGTCTTTTGGACTGGCCCGGTTGAGATCCCGGTAGTCGACGCAGACTCTGACCTTCCCGTTCTTCTTCGGCACAGGTATAATGTTAGCTAACCATGTAGGATACTCTACTAACCAGAGAACTTTGACGTTGATCTGCTTGTTAACCTCTTATTTGATTTTTAATCGCATGTCGGGTTTGAACTTTCTGAGCTTTTGTTTCACTGGCGGACATGTTGGATTGGTTGGAAGTTTGTGATCCACAATAGACGTACTTAGACCAGTCATGTCATCATACGACCATGCAAACACATCCTCATACTCTCTTAGAAACTCTGTGTATTCCTTTCTTCTCTGATGGTGACAAATGAGTGCTGATACGAGTTTCCTTGACGTTTTCTGAATCTCCCAGGTTGATAACTTCAGTCTCATCCAGGTTGGACTTAGGTATGTTCTCAAAGTTCTCAACTTTCTTGACAATCTCGTCAGGTATGTCGTCTTCATCTGAATCAATGTCCGTTTGCTGCGTTGTCTTATTGCATGTCATAGTCATCGGTTCGTCAAGACAAGTAATAGTAATGTTGTATAAATAAAGTAACGAGGGGAAAACAATAGCAATAAATATCGGATTTTGTAAGAGAAATTTAGAAGATGCTTTGATAGATTGAATGACTGTTTCAATCATTGAAGATCTTCATTGCAGAAATTAAAAACAAACGCAGGAAAATCATTTAGTAAATAAAACAGTAAATAATGCTTTTTTTAGCCTTGCTACCCCGAGGCTCGTCGGGCTCTGGTTGTCTTGATAGACCAGTTCTTGAGATATTCCCCCTTGATCACAGTCTGTATGGAAGGGCCTTCCTCCCCCTCCCCCTCGAGGACAACACAACAATCCATATCATCATTCTGTAGAAACAAGCTCCTCATTGCTGCAAGTGCTTCTTCTTCATCTGAACCATAGACAGTGTCAGCTTGCTTGAAAGTCTGCTCAAGATGAGGTATCGACTGTTCCAAGGGGTAATAGGGACTGCGCCAAGGTGGCGTCCAGTCGTTGAATTCCTGCCAGGTGTACTCATACCCCAGACCGAAAGTGGTACCATGCTCCTTGAGCTTTATAAACTTAGTGATCCCTTGGAGGTTTTTACCGAGCCCTTCGCCTGGCTCATATCCTCCCCAGTTCAAGATGCTCTCGATCTTGTTATCCCACCATTTTTCCTTGTCGATTTCATTGACCCGTTCAATGGTGATAAGTTCCTCCGCTTATCTTCCTTTTCCTGTCAACCATCGGAATATTTTGACAACTATAAATGGGGTTGCTACTTTCACCATGAATAATCACTTCTTGGTGGTTCCATTCGAATTTTATCGCCTGATGTAGTGTTGATGCCACGACCCTAGCAGCATGAATTTAGGGTCGTCCCAACAACAGGTTGTAGGATGCCTGAACATCCATCACCTGGAAATTCAGTTCGAACCAAGTCGGTCCCATCTGTAGACATAGATTGATCTCCCCTATGGTGGACCTCTGAGAACCGTTGAAAGCCTTCACATTGATCGCCCCATCCTTTATCTCTTGTAGCCCTCTGCCCAATTTCTTAAGTGTTATCAGTGGACATATGTTAAGACGGAGCCTCCATCGATCAAGATTCTCGTGATGAAATGATCCTCGCACTGCACGGTGATGTGTAGCGCTTTGTTGTGCTCCAATCCTTCAGGTGGTAGCTCATCCTCATGAAAAGTGATTTTATGACTCTCCAGTACCTAGACTACCATATTGGCCATTTCCCCACTGGAGATGTTGCTTGGCACATATGCTTCATTCAATACTTTCAACAAAGCATTCCTATGTGTTTCAGAATTATGCAGTAGAGAGAGGATGGATATCTGTGCCGGTGTCTTATTCAGCTGGTCGATGACTGAATACTCCTTCGCCTGTATATTTCTCCAAAGGTCATCGGGACCTGTCTCAATAAGGGGAGACCGGTTGGCGGCCTGCTTGCTCGACTCGGCCAGATGCCCAGGGGTGTAGACCCTACCAGTTCTAGTCATACCATGTGCTGCGACAGCTTCCGCAGACCTGGCCTTGCTTTTCCTTCTCGCCTCGGCTGTGTAGTCCCAAGGAATAGCATTTGAGTAAAAGGGTGGCGTGGTAGGGGCGCCTCATTTAGAGTGGAAAGGAACTCCTAGTCATTCTTCGGGTAGATTTATTTCTTATATGAAGGCTCGGCGCATGGTCGAGAAGGGTTGTTTGGCCTATCTGGCCTATGTTTGTGATTCTAGCACCGAGGTTCCTTCCCTGGAGTCTGTGCCCGTGTTTCGTGAGTTTCCAGAGGTTTTCCCTACTGACCTGCCGAGTATGACACCCGACAGGGATATTGATTTTCGTATTAAGTTACCTCAGGGCACCCAACCTATTTCTACTCCACCGTATCGTATGGCCCCGCTAGAGTTGAAAGATCAGTTGCAGGATTTGTTGGATAAAGGCTTCATTAGGCCTAGTGTCTCTCCTTGGGGTGCCCCAGTATTGTTTGTCAAGAAGAAAGATGGCTCGATGAGGATGTGTATTGACTACCGGCAGTTGAATAAGGTTACTATTAAGAACAAGTATCCCTTACCGAGGATTGATGATTTATTCGACCAGCTTCAGGGTGCTTAAGTGTTTTCCAAGATTGATTTGAGATCTGGTTACCATCAGCTGAGGTTAGGGCATCCGATGTCCCTAAGATAGCCTTTCGCACTCATTATGGGCATTATGAGTTCTTGGTGATGTCATTTGGGATGACAAACGTCCCCGCTTCTTTCATGGAGTTGATGCACCGAGTGTTCAGGCTCTATTTAGACTCATTTGTGATTGTTTTCATTGATGATATATTGATATACTCTCGCAGCCGAGAGGAGCATGAGCAGCACCTTAGATCGTCCTCCAGACTTTGAGGGATAGTCAGTTGTATGCAAAATTTTCCAAGTATGAGTTCTGGTCGAGTTCAGTTGCATTTCTAGGCCATGTGGTATCGTCAGAGGGTGTTCAGGTGGATCCCAAGAAGATTTCAGCAGTCAGAGATTGGCCTAGATCCACCTCAGCTACAGAGATCCGGAGTTTCTTGGGCTTAGCGGGTTATTATCGCGGTTTGTGGAGGGCTTTTCATCCATTGCAGCTCCGATGACCAGGTTGACTCAGAAGAGTGCGCAGTTTAGGTGGTCTGATGAGTGTGAGGCGAGCTTTCAAAAACTCAAGACAGCCTTGACCACATCACCGGTGTTAGTTTTGCCCACAGGTTCAGGATCGTATACCGTGTATTGTGATGCTTCACGGGTTGGGCTTGGTACAGTGTTGATGCAGGATGACAAGGTTATAGCCTATGTTTCTCGTCAGTTAAAGGTTCATGAGAAGATCTATCCAGTTCATGACTTGGAGTTAGCAGCTATTGTGCATGCATTGAATATTTGGAGGCATTATTTTTATGGTGTGCCATGTGAGGTGTTCACGGATCATAAGAGCTTACAATATCTGTTTAAACAGAAGGAGTTGAACATGAGGCAGATGAGATGGCTAGAGTTGTTGAAGGATTATGATATTACCATTCTTTATCATCCAGGGAAGGCCAATGTGGTGGCCGATGCTTTGAGCCGGAAGTCATCTAGTATGGGTAGTCTTGCCTATTTATCAGTCGGAGAGCGACCTCTTGCTTTGGATGTTCAGGCGTTAGCCAACCGATTTGTGAGATTGGAGGTTTCTAAGACTGGCAGTGTTTTGGCCCATACCGTAGCCCGTTCTTCTTTGTATGGCTGTATTCGGGCCAGGCAGTATGATGATCACCATTTATGTGTTCTTAGCGATAGAGTCAGGCACAGAGATGCCAAGCAGGTTACGGTTGATGTTGAGGAGTTTTGAGAATGCAAGGATGGATTTGTGTACCTGATGTGGATGGTGTTCGTGAGTTGATACTACAGGAGGCCCACAGTTCCCGATATTCCATTCATCCGGGCGCCGCAAAGATGTACCAGGACTTGCGGCAGGATTATTGGTGGCGTAGGATGAAGAAGGATATTGTAGCTTATGTAGCTAGGTGCTTGAACTGTCAGCAGGTTAAGTACGAGCACCAGAGACCCGGTGGTTTGATGCAGCAGATTCAGATTCCCGAGTGGAAGTGGGAGCGTATCACCATGGACTTTGTAGTTGGACTCCCATGGACTTAGAGGATGTTTGATGCAGTATGGTTCGTTGTGGATAGGTTGACCAAGTCAGCGCACTTCATTCCAGTATCTGTTTCGTATTCAGCAGAGAAGTTGGCAAGGATCTATATGAGAGATATTATTAGACTGCATGGTGTGCCCATATCCATTATATCAGACCGGGGTACTCAGTTTACCTCTCATTTCTAGAGAGTATTTCAGCGAGAGTTGGGCACCCAGATTGATTTGAGCACCGCATTTCATCCTCAGATGGACGGACAGTCCGAGCGTACTATTCAGATTTTGGAGGATATGTTGCGAGCTTGTGTTATTGACTTTGGAGGTTCATGGGACCATTTCTTGCCTTTAGCTGAGTTTGCCTACAACATCAGCTATTAGTCGAGCATTCAGATGGCTCCGTATGAGGCATTGTATGGTAGACGGTGTCGATCTCCAGTCGGATGGTTTGAGCCGGGATAGGCTAGATTGTTGGGTTCTGAGTTAGTCCAGGATGCCTTGGACAAGGTGAAGATCATTCAATATAGACTTCGTACAACTCAGTCTAGGCAGAATAGTTATGCGGATCGCAGAGTTCGAGATTTGGCATTTAAGATAGGCGATTGGGTATTTCTTTGAGTGTCTCCCATGAAGGGCGTGATGAGATTCGGAAAGAAGGGCAAGTTGAGCCCTAGGTACATTGGTCTATTTGAGATTCTGGACATGGTAGGAGAGGTGGCCTACAGACTTGCCTTGCCACCTAATTTGTCAGCCGTGCATCCGATAGTTCACGTGTCTATGCTCCGGAGGTATATTGCGGACCCATCTCATGTACTTGACTTCAGTGGCGTCCAGTTGGACAAGGATTTGTCTTATGAGGAGGAGCCGGTAGCCATATTGGATTGGTAGGTGCGACAGTTGATATCGAAGAGTTATCCTTCAGTTCGTGTTCAGTGGAGAGGTCAGCCTGTTGAGGCAACTACTTGGGAGTTCGAGCTCGATATGCGGAGCTGTTATCCCCACCTTTTCCCCGTTTCAGGTACTTTTCTATGTCCGTTCGAGGACAAACAGTTGTTTCAGAGGTGGAGATTGTGATGACCCAAAATGTCATCTTGTATAATTTAGCAAAAACTGTGTTCCGAGACCCCGAAAGCCTTCGTTAATCTCACCTCGCGTGCACAGCCCGAGCGCGTAGCCGGGAAGGTTTTATGTGGAGATGTGTTGAAATGTTGAATTTATGATAATTAATGGAATAAAGTTGACTTTGGTCAATATTTTTGGTAAACGAACCCGGACCCGTGATTTGACGGTCCCGGAGGGTCCGTAAGAAAATATGGGACTGGAGCGTATGCCCGGAATCGAATTCTGAGGTCCCAAGCCCGAGAAATGAATTTTTAAAGAAAATTGTTTTCTTAAAATAAGAAAGACTTTTGAAAATGAACTTTGATGTGAAATCTGTGTTACCGGGCCCGTATTATAGTTTCGATGCCCGGAACAGGTTCAATATGTGTTATGTGAGTTATCGGTAAAATTTGGAAAGAAACGGACTTGGTTTGACGTGTTTCGGATCAAAATTGGAGAATTTAGAAGTTTATGAAGTTTGAGAAAATTCTATGGATTTTTGAGTTTAATTCATTGTTTTTGATGTTATTTTAGTGGTTTGATTACTCGAATAAGTTCGTAGGATGATTTTGAAGTCGTGTGTATAGTTTGTTTTGAGCCCCGAGGGCTCGGGTAAGTTCCGGGTAGGTGTCGGGGTGCAAAAGTGTTGGAAAATCTGGTGTTTTAGGCTGTATCTGGTGTCCAGTCATTTTCTTCTCCGTGATCGCGGTGTGTTGCACGCAATCGCAATGTGCATTTTGGGAAGGGGGTCAGTTTTCTCTGCGCGATCACAAAGATCCGAGTGCGAACGTGGAGCCTTAGGGTTTAGCTTTACGCGATCGCACCCCTATGTCTGCGATCGCGTAAGTCTCTTGTGGGGTTGGGGGCTGGGTAGCAATTTGTTCTATGCGAACGCGATCTTTCGTTCGCGATCGCGTGGGTCCACGTTCTGGTTCTCTGCGATCGCAATCCCTTATTCACGATCGCGTAAGTCTGAAACCAGTACTCTCCGCGATCGCGTCTCCCTTTCTGCGATCGCGTAGAGTAAACTCGCCCAGTCATTTTAATGCCTTAACAACAGAATGCTATTTCGGGATTTATCATATTTCTCACCCTCTCCTTCTTCTCCAAGCCCCATACACGAGTTCCAAGCTACTATTCCTCCATAACTTCATAGGTAAGTGTTCTTAACTCCGTTTTCTTTCATTTTCATCATCTATTATTAGATTCTAGGCCTAAAATCATGGATTAAGGGTAGAAACTAGGGGTTTTGGTAGAGTTAGGGCTTTGGAAATTTTGGGTAATTCAACCTCAATTTGGGGTCGGATTTCAAAACAAATTATATATTTAAAATCATGGGGGTATGGGTGATCGGGTTTTTGTCCGAGCCTCGTGTTTGGACCAAGCGGGCCCGGGGTCAAATTTTGGTATTTTTGGAAGAATGATGGGAAATTCATATTTAGGCTTTGGGATTGAATTATTGAGTCATTATTGATATTGTTGAGGCGATTATGTGTAGATACTATCGTTTCGGAGTTGGATTCGAGAGGAAAAGCAGTGCTAGAGGCTTGATTGGATTCTTGGAATCGAGGTAAGTGTTTGGCCTAACCCTAGCTTGAGGGAATAGGTGCTGAGTCATATGTTCTACGTGCTATTATCATGATTCAATGTATAGGTGAGGTGACGAGTACGTATACCTTGTTGTCAAGCATGCCCGTGAGTCATATCTTATGGTATATGTGTTTTTCTTCGATATCCATTGTGTTATGAAGTAGCTTCTATTTTGGAGATTATTCAATTGTTGGAAAATACTTGGTTGGGAATACTGTTGATTAGTTGTTCGGTTGAGTCTTGTTTCGATTATGTTGCACGTTCAATGAGATGGGTTATAGCTGGGTCCCTTGCCGGGACGGTGATATTTCTGTTATTGTTCCCTTGCCGGGACGGTGGTATTTCTGCTATTGTTCCCTTGCCGGGATGTTGTAAAATATTGTTTTGTATTGTGGTTCTTCCTTGCTAAATTGTTGTTCTGATTATTGTTGGGGTAAGGAAGAGTGTAAAGCACGATGTGTGATGCCGTGCCATGATTTATATTAAAAGCACGAAGGGTGATGCCGTGCCATGATTTATATTAAAAGCACGAAGGGTGATGCCGTGCCATGATAAGAGAGATACTGAGGTAGCCCTAAAGGCGTCCGCAGGCCTTGGCGTCACCTCCTACCTCATTCATCTTTATTTCTGTCTTCTCTTGTACTTTCGAGACAGTTGTATTGTTTTGTTCAGACTTTGTTTTTATTAAAAATCTTAGACTGTTTTTGAATTTGTGACACCAGTCTTGGGGGATGTTTAAGGAAATTTTTGTTCGAATTATTATTTAAGATGTTGAATTTCTTACCTTCCGCTTTCTCATATCTAATTGTTCTAATATGTCTCTTTTAAAAATGCTACATAGTAAAGGGATAAATCGGTTTTACTAGTAACGTTGGCTTGTCTAGCGAGTTCAATGTTAGGCGCCATCACGGCCGGAAGGTAGGATTTCAGGTCGTGACAAGTTGACATCTCCACCGGAATGGGTGTAGCCATCTTTATTTCAAACGGAATGTGGTTCAGGGTAGCAAGTTTGCGACCTCGAACGAAGCTAGTGTATTTGCTGAAGATACAAACTCAACTTCAATCGGCACTGGTGACTTTACCGGTGGCACTGCTTCAAACTCAAACGGCATAGACATATTTACCTCAGAGGTCTCAAATGGATGAATTTGGGTCATCGCCTTCTGCGATCAACCCGATTGACCCCTCGGGGTCCCAATCATCTTCTATTTCAATCATATGTATGCCTCTGCCCTTATGGTCTGGCAGAGGATTGTCGCGAACGATTGGAGCTGGGTCTTTTGCAATAATAATCTTGTTGTCGATGAAGGCCTGTATTTTGTCCTTCAGAGAACGGCATTCCTCGATGGTGTGCCCTTTAATGCCAGAATGGTATGCAAAGGATTTGTTTGGCTTAACCCACTGAGAGAGATTCTCAGGGGTGGTATCAGGGATAGGTGTTACATAACCATCGGCTTTGAGTTTTTCATATAGCTGGTCAATGGGCTCGGCTATGGCGGACGAGGTCTAGGGAAGTTTTGGCTTGCAGGAGGGGATTGGTAATGAGATGACTGTGAATTATAAGTGTGGTAGACAGGGGCGGGTTGTGGATATTTTGGCGAAGCATGTTGATGTATGGGTGGTGGAGATTGGTAGGAAGGTGCTGGAGTTTGGTAATTTGGCAGTGGAGCTTGGTAATTTGGTGAGAGATGATATGTGATTGGAGGTGTCAGATAGGTTTGGTACTTGAGTGGGGACTTGGTTCTTTGTGAAACCATTACGGCTCCCACATCTCTCTTCTTAGACATACCACCGGACTGTAAAGCCTTGTTAGTGGCTTGCAAGGCTTTAAAATTCGTAACCATACCGCTTTTAATACCTTCTTCAATTCGCTCACCCAATTTGATGATGTCAGAAAACTTGCGGCCCTCAACCATCATTAATCGTTCATAATACTGCGGATCCTGAGCTCGGACAAAGAATTTGTTCATCTGTTCTTCTTCTAGAGCAGGTCTAACTTTGGCGGCTTCGGACCTCCAGTGAGTAGCATACTCGCGAAAGGTTTTTGTAGGCTTCTTCTTCAAATTCTGAATGTAAAACACATCTGATGCATTCTCTGTGTTGAACCTAAACCTGTCCATGAAATCAGACGCCATGCCTACCCAGTTTTACCATTTCCTGGGGTCTTGGCCGATGTACCAAGACAATGCATCTCCCTTCAAACTCCTCATGAACAGCTTCGTGCGGATTCTTTCATCCTTTCCCACGCCGACTAATTTGTCACAATAGGTCCTCAGATGGACTCTCGGATCACCAGTACCATCAAACATTTTGAACTTTGGAGGTTTGTACCCCTCGGGCAGTTCGACATCAGGTTGGATACAAAGGTCTTCATAGTTCAATCCTTGGATCCCTTTGGTCCCTTCAACACCCTGAACTCGGCTGGTCAGTTTCTTAAGCTCTTCGGCCAGGTTCCTGATAAGTAAATCCTTTTTGTCAGACTCGGACGCCTGTGGGATAGGCGGAGTGGAATGGGTCATGGTTTCCACAAAAATGGGATTGTTATAGGTGTGGAAACGGTCTTTTGTGGGATTTTGAGGTTCTGGGATGAGCAGTGGGGTGTTATTTGATGTGTGGCAAGCATTGTACTGTGTCGGGAGGTTTTGGTTCTTTGGGGGAGTGGTGTGATGGTTTTGCTGTCATGGGATATTTTGTGGAGGTGTGGGGTTTTGAGCATTTGGAAGGTTGACGTCTGGGACGTTGAGGGAAAATGATAACCTGGCCAGATTCCGGACCTGATCTAGTTCTTCCTGAAACTTCAGCAATTTTTGTTGAATACCTTGGCCATCAGTGGCCTCTACCCTTTCAATCACATTCTCCTTTATGATGCTGCTGGACTCTTCCATCTTACTTTTGCCTTTGTTTTTGTCCTTAGGAGGACTAGGGGGAGGAGTAGGTGGAGGGCCCTTGGATTTGGTGCGATAGGCTGATGATGCCACAATGTGCAAACTAACCTTTTGGGAGGGGAGTAAGAAAAAACAGAAACAAAAGGTAACCAAGTCAGTGAGGATTATGAAAAGAGTATTGCAGTATTTAAACACATAATGCGGAAATGAAAGCGTGTCCTAAGTTGGGGACCTCTTTGTGCCCGAGGTAGGCCTAGAACAAATTGATTTAGAGAACTTAAAATGCTAAATGCCTCATTTTATTGATAAGAGAAATAGACGAATCCTAAAACGACAGACGAAAAATAAAAATCACTAATGGCCATTGGCCTTATTACATTGTTGGAAAAAAAAGACATCCCTATCAACTTTGTCCCAAAAGGACCTTCCCCAGATTCGGCATTCCTGCTTTCTTCTAACAGCCTTCCTAGCTCGCGAAGTCCCAGCAACAGATAAGTTCTGGCTAAATATCCCCCTGCAGCTCCCTCATCCTTTTGACAATCTTCAACCCTTTTGATGAACTTTTCTTCTAAATCGATGATACCTCGTTCCAGATATCCCAGCCTTTTGTTGGCACTAATAGCCATATTCTTCCATTACTCGATCAGTCTTTTGTTTGACTCATGTATCTTGTGGTGATCATCCTCATTCTCCCGGATCCTTTTATGCAACCGGTTGAACTTGACTTGTGCTTCATCCCTTTCATCTACAACCCTGTGACCTCGGACGTACCCTGGCTTGCTCTGACCAACCAGATCTTCTTCTAACCAACCCAGATAGAAAGGGATATAACCGGTGTGATACCTGTCTGGCTCGATGGTGTCTTTCTCGAGTATAACCTTGCAGTGCCATAGGTGCTGAGCTTGGCACCTGTGAGGACTGTCATTGTTTTGAAATTCGGCTCGGAGATGGCTCATCTTCTCGACCCTAGGTATGACTTGTTTCCTTCCTGCCTACCTCATAACTCGAAGAGGGACGTAAGGGTAGGTCCCTCTGAGACCAATCAATACCAAAAATGATGCATCCCGTGATCGAATGATGAACTCATCTGTTGGAAACCATTCGAACATCCACTGAACCCGTTCTTCAATCAGGTTATCAAAGAGCTCGACCCATCCTTCGGCGTCCTCAGGTTGAGCGAACATGTCAGGGATATAGTTCATTCGCTTTGGGTGATGGAAAGCGATGTGGTCATCCCACTTTCGGTGGTGGATGTCCTGTCGATATTCCCCTTTTTGGAGATGTTCTACAAGCCAGAGTTAGAGTAACAGATTGCAACCTTCGAAATGTTTTGCTCCTTGTTGACATTTTTCCAGAGCCCGGTACATATCTGCAATGATCATGGGCACAATGCTGAAATATTGCCCATTTAACCCTTCCATTACGGTCTTAGTTAACATAGCTAGCCTGGTATGGATCCTTTCTTTCTTCATCAGGAACACGATCAATCCCAAAAAGTAAACCATAAACACGAACGCTCGGATGGAGAACTCATCATGGTAGGTAAGGTATGATTTTCTGTAGCCATACCGTTCGTACAGGTAATCAAAAGGAATGTACGAATCCTCCAGACATATCAACTCCACGTCCTTTTTCAGACCCATCATTTTGAGGAAACTTCTGCCTGTGCAGTTCTTAGGCATCAGCAAACCCGGTGTTTCCCATACTAGGTTAGCCAACCCTCCTATCTCTTCTACCAACGGTGCCATTTCGATGATCCCAAAGCGAAACACATACCTTTCGCAATCCCATAATAAGGTAGCAGCCTCTACTATCATTTTGTTAGGCTGGATTTCCAAAAGTGATGGTAGATTACCCAAATGTTTCCTGACGATAGCTTTGTCGCTAGAGTGTAAATCCTCCCACCAACTCAGCAATTTTGGGTGAATGTTGGAGACCATGCCGAATCTGGGGACTTGGTTCCTCATTTTTTTTCTACAAAACAAATAGGTTAGGACCTTACCCCCACCGGACTCGACTATTTAACGTCAATAATTAGCAAGAAACATTTAGTTCTCCAAATAAATGCATACAACGTGAGGGTGTTCGTTTGGGTTCAGGGAAACCCGGTGGACTTTTGGATAAGGCTATCTTAAAAGTTATCGTGCGGACAACACTTTAGCTTTGACTAGGTTTGACCATGATGCATGCAACAGTTCGACAGAGTAAGGTTTCTATGTGGTTAGGGGAAAGGCACGGAACCGTCGACTACATCGTTGATCGATTGGTTTTACCGCTAATAAGCCTTTCCGAATTAAGGGGGTGATAATACAGGAAGGGCGCAACTACTCATCAAGCGTTGCTATAGTATTTTGTTTGGCACGAGTGGAGTATGAATGTTGAGCATGATCTATGCAATAAGTATTTAAAACAAGTTGTCACGTATTTTCACGTTAAAGAAAGCAGTAAAAATAGTAATAATGATTTAAAGCAATTAAGAAAAGGAAACAAAGAGACATGTCAGTTACGTTTTGAAAAAAATAAATACTCGAAGTAAACAATTAACCGCATGCAAAGGGGATAGGAAATGGCGCAAGTATTTAAAATAAAGGCATAAATTCATGAAACAATTTGAAATGGTAAAACCTATAATCCCCAGCGCAGTCACCATGCTGTCACACCCCCTTTTTTTCTCTCCTCGCGGAGATCGGGTTCAGGACATTTTTGGGACAAACTCCTTTGAAAGGAAGAAGTTAAAGGAAGAGTCGCCACCTAACGATTTTTGTGGTGCGTTAGGGCACCTTGAGTAGTTAACTCATGAACTAGTTTGCATTACCAGAGATTGGGTAAGGGCTTGAAGTTATCCTAAAGGGAAGGTGTTAGGCACCCCTCAGGATCAACAGCTGTGGGTCCCGACCAAATGGTTTCGTGAATTCAAACAATAAGCAAATAACAAGCAAGGCTCACACAAGAGGGGATTTCAAACAAGTATTGGAGTCTTATTGAAAGTTTAAAAGAAATTAGAAGTAAACATTTGAGAAAATATCCTAGGTTTAAAGTAATACGGATCACATCAATGCAATACTTGGTAATCACTCCTCGAAGAGGGGCTACACGTGGTATTAGCGCACTGGTCATCATATCCATATTCTACCCTTCCCACCCCGTGAAGGTAATTAAAGTGTGTGTTGGTCACGGATTCTATTGCATGCTATTACCCGTCCATCTTATCAATCCTGGAGGAAGTTAGAACTACTATCCTAAAGGGTAGGTACTAGGAAGAACCCTTAGGTTTAAAGGACAAATTCTAAGCGACAAATAAAACATGTAGGACTGCAAGTATAGGGGACACACAGGAGTAGATATGAGGCTCATGAATTCCTCCACAAATTAGTACACATAACTATCACGACTCAAACACAAAGAGGTCTTTGAATTTCATAACCAAAGGCAGGATGTCTAAGTGAGAATACAGTAATGGGACTGTCTAATGNTGAACCTAGCACATGATTTCTAATCCAAATAGCAGTATGTCCTTAACACATGAGTTTTGCATAGGTAATATGAGCATGCTGAGAATGAATTCCTAAGGTAACATGATCTCTAATGCAAATATTGACGATTAATGTTTTTAACCTAAAACAGGATTTCTAGACATGGCAATCATGAAGATGCAGAGATAGTAACAGTATAACAACAATTTTATAGTTATTTAACTACAAACATGATTTCTAAGTGAGGAATGAGTATGGCAAGGATGTTGAGATAAACGGGCCTAAAACATGTTTTCTAATGCATACATGTCAAGTATTCCTAAGC
>ML357242.1:0-36960 GCA_005239505.1 Nicotiana paniculata | reverse complement strand
AAAAGTACTTCAGGTATGGCTCACTTTTTGGGTTCATGCCTTGTGTCTTGGTCTACCAAGAAAAAAAATTCAGTAGCCTTGTCTACTACTGAGGCTGAATATGTGGCTGCAGCCTCATGCTGTGCCCAATTGTTATAGATTAAACAACAACTCATGGGCTTTGGTATTGATGTGGGATGCATTCCTATATTTTGTGATAACACTAGTGCTATTAGTATGACGAAGAACCCGGTTCATCACAAAAAGACTAAGCACATAGATGTTAGACACCATTTCCTAAGGGATAACTATGAAAAAGGAATGATCTCAATCGAATTTTGTGCTACTGATCATCAAATTGCTGATATATTCACTAAAGCACTTAGTAGGGAGCATTTTGAGAGAAACAGGCTGGAATTAGGGATGATTAAGATCACCTGATTGAAGAGAAAGAAAAAAAAATTTAAATGAATTTTTGGCTAGAAATTTTTTAGATACTTAATTAGATTAATAATTGCTTAGCATCATGTCTTTATTGACATACTCTTGTGCCATGTATTAATATGATTCCTTGGATACTAATAATGTTTATCTATCTTTGTAATTGAGGTAATCTAAAGATTTCAAACGGGATGAACCTGGTTCATCTATGATGATTCATCTGACTGATGAGGTACGCACTCTTCTCCATATAGTAATTCAATTATAGTCACACATGAGCAGGATTCGATCTATATTTGGTTCATTACTAATTCTCTGTACTAATCCATAAACGAACCCATTCCAAGGAGTCACATCAACACTCAATTAGCCTAGAAATAAGAGACTCTCAACCGTCAAATTAATGACACTCCTACAACTATTAGACTTCCACTTGAATTAATTTTTTATCCGTTGTAAAATTAATGGCCATATGTTATAAAAGATAATCATTACTCCTCTCTTCATAAAGCTTCCTTCAACCAAGTTTAACTCATAGTACATTACCCAAAACCTGCAAAACTCGTCCTTTCCTCTCAAAAGAAAATATGTCTTTTACCTCCACCAACTTCCTCATCTAATTCCTCACTTAATCGTGATTATGATGGAGGAAATTCTGAATCTATCTCCAATTCTCCATCTGTTTACAGCTCCGAATCACCAGAAAATTCATCATCCCCTGAAAATACACCCGTTATTGAACCCACTCCAAACCCTGATCCTGCCCCCAAGAATCGTCGTGTTAAAGTTCTTGCCCGGAATCTGTTGCTTCTGGGGATAGGGAAAAATTCTTGGAGGATCTTATTAAAGTAGACAAAAGTACTAAGTCAGATTCATCCAGTGAATTATTTAAATCAGCTAATGAGGAAGAAGCATCTGGTTCAACCAGTTCTGAAAAGGGTAATCTTGAAGTCGACTCTGAATTTACTTCTGCTGATAAAAGATTTGTGTTGGTAGGGTCTGTTATTGATGTCTAAATCTCTAGAAGAAAGAAGGATGGGAGAAAAGAAATAATTCTTGAGAGAGAGGGAGAAGAAGATGTGAGGGGATCTAGGGAGGATGGTACCACGTTGGCTATTTGTGGTCCCATTCCTGAAACTATGGGAGAAGAAGTCACTGATTTAGGGGGAAGCATAGTAGAGGAAGCTGCAGCAGGTCTTGCAAGTCTGAAGAAAGCTATAAATGAACCTGGTTCATCGGGGGAAGAAATATTGGCGGAAAGGTTGAGAAAACTGGGGGAGTCTTATAACCCAAGAGAAGAAGGAGTCAGAAACCCAAGAAGGAAACTCACCCTGTTCCTTCAAAGAAAAGGAAAATTTCTGAAGTTGCTGGTGTTTCTGCTCCAAAAGTTAGAGCTACTCGTAGCACTGTAAGAGAAGAATAAGAAACATTAGAAAAGGCTCTGAAGGAGAGCAAGAAGAAGAGAGCAGAAAAAGGAAAAGCAAAAGTTGAAGAGCCTGTTGAGGCTATTGAAATTGAAGAAACTGGGTTAGACCTGGTCCAACAGGAGGAGCAACCTGCTCCAGGTGTGGCTGAGACACCAAAACCCACAAAGGCTAAGGCTTCTTCAAAGAAGTCAGCTAGGATGTTTGTCGCACCAACAAAATCTGTTAAGAAGACCAGGGCCAAGCCAAAGAAAGTGAAAGTTGTTTATGATGATGATGCAGATTGGAGTGGAGAAGAGGAGAAGGAAATTGGAGTGGTGACTGACAGGGTTACCATGTTTGGAAAAAGAACAATGCTAAAGGGCAAGCTGGTGAAGGATTTAGAGGAGCCTGGTATGCAGTATCTTATGGAAACTCTGGAGGTACAAGGCTGGAAGGACCTGGTCCTTCGCATGGAAGGCAGGCTAGCAAGAGCAGAGTTGGTAGAGTTTATGGGGAATGCAAGTGTAAAGGAAGGCAGGGTCACGTCTATGGTCAAAGGAATTGAGGTTTCCTTTGATGTCAAAGAACTGGGTGTTATTCTTAACATACCAGCTGAGGGCTATGAGGACTATACACGGTAGAGATGGCCTTGTCTAGATGGGACGGGCTCAGCAATCGACATCACCGGGTTCTTTAGTGATAGTGAGAAGGAGATTGAACCCAGGGCGGTTTACAAGAGTGAGATGAAGCCTAAGCACAAGCTACTCTTTGAGTTTGTCATTAAGTTCCTACTATCTAGACAAGAAAGAAGGCATATGGCAAATTATATTGATCTTACATTGATGGAATGCTTGTACAGGGGAAAGCAAATTAATTGGCCAGCTTTTATTATCCAACTCCTTGACAGAGTGGTGAACGGAACCAAGGCACACGCAATTCCTTATGGCTTCATGCTGACAACAGTGCTTGCACAATTTGGGGTTCCAGTAAAGAAGGCTGAGATGGCTATGGCCAAAGATTATTTTGGGAAGGAAAATTTGCTTACATGTGACTAAAATGTCAATGTTCCTGTGGATGAACCTGGTTCATCTAGGAAGCAACCAGTCAACAGAAAAGTTAGAACTTTGGTGCAAGAAAACGAGATTAAGGATATGGATATCCTTCGCTTAAAGTCTCGTGTGATTGAGGTTGAAGAAGATCGGGATGCTCTTAGAGATGAATTAGCAAAGGAGAAAGAAAAGAATGAAGGTGTTCTTCAGCAGATGCTGTCTCTCCTACAATTCAAGTCCACAACCTTCACTGCACCTTCCCATCCTTAGGCTTCTTAGATCTTCCTTAAACCATCTTAAGACCAGTTATCAGTTCCAGTTCTTTTTATTCTTGTTTGCTCATGGTTGGTTGTTTTTGTTTTTCTGTGTATGGTTGATTATTGTTCCTTATCAATGAAGTTTGCTTTTAGTTATTGACTTGTCTCAATTTATTAGATAGCTTACATTTATTGGTTTCTTATGATGATTAATCATGTTTGCACCTGCAGTAGCCTCAATGGCCATGAGTAATTATTAACAACACTGGTGAGTTTATAATTTTGCAAACTTTTCGATGATGCCAAAAGGGGAAAAGAAAAAGTTCTTTTATATTTCAAGTGATATTTATAACCTAATGAACCTGGTTTCTCTATGATAAATTCTTAAAAAACATACAAAGTTTTTGAGTTGTATACATGGATAAGCACATAGTTTTTCATCATCAAAAAGAGGGAATTTGTTGACCCATGTCACTGCATAGTTTTGAAGATTGACAAAAGGCTGACCAGTTGAATCAGGTCCATCAGAGCACACATCTTGAACTGACGAGCTGGCATATGAACCGTATATGCTTAGGAGATGTTTTGAATATGAAATATCAATGTACCAAGAGATTGTCTCCTAATGAGAAAAGGTTGCAAACTGATCTGATTAATTGAAGTCGAATTCAGCAAGGAAAGTAACAAAAGAAAGGAAGTTGAGTTTGGTTCGAATTGGTTCACCCAGGTAGAGTTGAACTGGAATTGCAAGACAAGCTCAACGACTGACTCTATAAATACTTGATGTATTTCTACCGAAATTAAACACGCACAAAGCTGAAGTGAATCAAAGTCTGAAAGCAAAATTCCCAGAGTTAATTTTTTCTAGCATAATCATTGTGCGATGCAAAGTCTACAGTTCAACTAGAAGAACCAGTTTCGTCAGATTGATTATTGAGTCTTGTTGATTGTAGTAGGAGCTTTAATATTGTATCTTTTCAGCTTTCATAGAAGCAATTGTAATAGGTACACATTGTTCAAGTTAGAGTTAACTTGATGCTTGAAGAAATTAGATAGGGGCTAGTTACTACGAAGAGATTAAAGTTAGTCCTAGGATTACAAAATAGTTTATTTTGTAAGTCCGTTTGGCTCAGAGTTTTTAGTGAAGAGTTGAGCAAATCCTACTGAGGAGTAGGTCGTGGTTTTTTCACCTTTTGAGCCAGGTGATTTCCACGTAAGAATCTCTGTGTTTTTACTTTACTGCTTCTTATTATTCCACAACAGTAGTAGTTGGAACACCAAGAAGAACCAGGTTCTTCTACTGAGATAGCACTCGAAAATTGGGTACCACACAAAGTAACCTATTTTCTTGTGTGGTATTGAAGTCTAAAACATCACTTTCGCTGCAACCTCTCCTTTCTAAACATTGGTTTGGGCCAGAAACCTAGACCGACAGGGTTTCGATAGGCTCACGGGGGTAGGTAAGCATTTTGTGGAGCTGGGTAGGTGTTCTGTGGGGCTGGGGCATGCCATTGTGAACAGGAAGGAGGTTGAGTATATGACTAGGCGTGGTGGAATGAAATTTGAGGGCCCGGTGATGGGAAGTAATGTTGGGGTGGATTATATGGAGTTTGGGGGTAGGCTTGGTGATGGGGTCGAGGCTGGGTATAATGGGGTGACGGGATCCTTGGTCCAAGCCATGATCCTGAATCAACTGTTGACACATCTTATTTCTTCTTCTTTCCAATCACTCCCCCGGTACCATTCTGAATGGCCTGGGTGGTTGCTTTGATGGCTGAGTAGATCATGATTTTGCTTGATTTAAGCCCTTCCTCCACCATGCCACCCATCTTTACTACCTCATTGAAAGACTTGCCTATGGCCGATATCAGATGGCCAAAGTAAGTAGGCTCCAGAGCCTGCATACTCCACCATTGCCTTTTCCTCCATCGAGGGTTAACTCTCTCCGCTTGTTCTCTCCAGCGAAAGTCCTATTCCTTGAAGCTTTCACTAGGCTTCTTCTCAATCTTAGTCAAAGACAAATGATCTGGAACAATCTCGATGTTGTATTGGAAGTGACGAGCGAATGCTTGGGCCAAATCATCCCAAGTATACCATCTGCTGTGATCCTGACGAGTGTACCACTCCAATGCCGCGCCACTCAGACTCTGGCTAAAATATGCCATCAGTAGTTCATCTTTCCCACCGGCTCCTCTCATTTTACTGCAGAATCCCCTCAAATGGGCCATCGGGTCTCCGTGCCCATCATATAAGTCAAATTTAGGCATTTTGAATCCCACAGGCAGCTAAACATCGGGAAATAAACACAAATTTTTGTAGGCTACGCTCACCTGGCCTCCCAATCCTTGCATGTTCCTGAACGATTGTTCCAGGAATATCTCCTCATGCTCTAAGTTTTTAGGTGGTTTCTCAGTCTCGACAGGGTGGTCGAAATGAGGAGTGTAGGAATAATGGTCTGGGGCCTTGAAAGTAGACTCTGGGGGATAGTATTGGTGATCTTGGGTATGGAATAATGTCTCGCTGGAGGATCGATGGAGTGTAGCGGGCGGGGGTGCTATGAAAACAGGGGTGGCCGGTGGAGGGGGGTATAGGGTTGGTTTGGCTGGTGGTGTTGTGTGGTTTGGGAAGTGGTGCCCTGATAGTGGTGGTAATGGGGGAAGCCTGGTGGATGCTGCGGAGATGAGTCAATAGTGGTAGGTTCTTGGGATTGGGATAGTAGAGGGATGAAAGCAGGGTTGGCGGGATATGATGGTGGTGGATGACCCTTCATCCATGCTTGGTACATTTCTTCCATTTGTGTTTCAACTTATGTAACTCCTCTTTCAGATTAACGTCAGACTCTTCTTCCTCCCTTGATAGATCAATAACACTTGCATCCAGCTCTTTTCCAGCCATGCTCAACTTGTCTTTAGACCTGGTGTTGTACGGGTGGGTTGCCAGAATGACAAACAAACTAACCACCTGCCTGATCTCAATGACAACAGTAAACTTGTTAGCGTTGAAAGATTTAACAGATAGGTAACCGCACATTTGGGATGCAATGCACCTAGACAGTTAAAGTTTCTAATCATGCATATAGACGGCTGCATGCTTCATCCCGGCTTTTAGCTAACTCTTCGCGTTTTGCGCTTTTCTCTTCTCTCTTTTTTCTTGCACTCCAAAACCTTTCCAAATCACTATTCTTGTTGCCTCCCTCTTATTTTGCACTTGTTTTTCCTCTCTTGTTTTGCCATTATTTCCTTCCACTCGATTTCTTAATTTTCTTTCTCTCTTTGATATATTTTTTTCTTATGGTTATGATCGAATCCTATGTGGATTTCCTACGTATCATGACGCCACATGAATCAGATCATTACGTAGTTCAGGGGAATAAATGTAAAAATAACAGAAAATAGAGATAAAAAACTTTTTTTTTTCATATTTCCTAAAAAAAATTCGATTACAAAGACTCTGACATATAGACTCTAAACAGGAAAACAAAACAGACTTGAAAAATGAAATACAGACTTAAAACCAAAAGAAACATCAGAAGTACATAAGAGCCTCCATCGGTGCCCTGGGAGCTTGCAGAGCATTATCCGATATCTGCGCGGGCCTTCGTGCAATATCCTGCTGAATACGGTCCAAGTCAGCCATCACCTGATGAACAAATGTCATCACTGAATCAAAGAACATAGACCTAGTCATGTCTTCACATTCATGACATTTCATCGTGACATAGTCGGCTATTTCTTTAATCCTTGCTCTGATGACACCTTTCTCCTGAAGCGGCCGCCCGATCTGCTATGACCGAGCCTCCAACACTTGTGCGTCTGTATTGTTCTGATTCTGTAGTTGTTGCATGCTTTCTTCTAGTCGGTAGATCAGCGAATAGCAATGCTCTCTTTCTTTTTCTAAATTCTTTGTCTGTTGGGCCATTTCGTTCTCGAAAGCAGTCAGCGTTTTCTTTAAAGACATGACTTCTCTATCATACTTTTCCTTTATCTGTTGCATAAACCTCGACTGCTCTTCTGCATTCTTTGCTAATTTTTCCCGGGCTTTTGTCAATTCCTCTTCGGCTTTTTCCCAGTCAGCTCCATAATCGCACACTTTCCGTCTAAGACTGCTTATGAGTTTTTCATCTTTTCTGCTCCTGGCCGGATTTTCAGCGGCTATCTTCATTCCCTGAATCTGAGCTCGGAGGGCTTCATTTTCTTGGACCAACTTCTTCCTTTCACCTTCAGCTTCTTGCACTTGTAGATCATTATCAAAAACATCATTCCTCAATCTTTCTTCTAAGGTGTGAATGGTAGCTTGATATTCTTTTTTCTTTTCTCCCCAGTCCAACCTTTCCCAAACTTTATCATCAAAAGCCTGAACATGAGGTCTCTTAGCGGGTCTTTCGGGCTCGGGCTCTGGCTCATTGTTTGCACAAGATCTTTTCTCAAACCACCTGGCATAATCTAGATCCACTTCTCCGCTTGCAAGATTTGGTACCTGGGTGTCTCTTTTCAGATATTGGCAACCATTCCAATCTTGTATGGCTGGATGCTTCTTAAACCCATCAATATCAGGTGGCCTTTTGTAGCCGTCACGTGTATGATTTCCGTTACCGGAAGCCACCCTATAGCCCATTCAATCTAACTGGCTTTTAGATTTCTTAGGTGGGAGACCCAGGCCTCAAACCCCTCCGGAGAATTGTAGTCTTTCACCCTTTCCTCATAGCTCTTGATGAAGTTGTCTTTTCCCAAGCCGTAACTCGTGAATTAGGGGTGATGGTGGAGATGCTCGATCAACCACATTTGCAAAAGAATGTTACAACCTTCAAAGAATTGAGCCCCGGACTTACACAATGTTAATGCTTGGTAAATGTCTGCCAGCACTAATGGAGAAAGTGTATGATTTTCTTTAGTAGTGAGGACTTGTGCAATCTTGGCCATGCGGATATCTATTGTCCCTTCCGCATTCAGAAAGACTATAATTCCCAAAAATGCCACCATGAAAGCGAACCGACGATGAATTTTCCAGATGCTATTATATTGTTTGTTACATAATCCCTTTTCGTGTGTCTCGAACCCAACTGAGTGCCCAAACCTGGAGTACAAGAATTGAAAGGAACATCATCCTTTGCTTACATGGGCCTTCTTCATTTGCTTGCTGATACTTAGGAGATCATAGAATTTGTGCACAGAAGGATCCCTTGGGAATATAAATTCCTGTTTTCTCAAGTGCCGGCCAAAGTCAATATATCCGGCTATTTCCTCCAAAGTAGGGGTGAGCTCAAAATCCGAGAAGCGGAAAACGTTGTGGGTTGGATCCCAAAAAGTTACCAATGCCTTGATTAAATCCTCCCGCGGTTTGATTTCCATAATGTCTATAAGGGCACCCAACTGCTCTTTTACCCAATCCTGGCTATTTCCATCTAAATCATACCACATACGAAGTTGCAACTGAGCCTGTTCTATGACCAAAAGTGTCGATTTCTGGACAGTGTTCATTTGTACCTACGGATGGTCAAGGTTAGGATTGATTCTAGTGGACTCTTTTGCGAAACAAGTTTTCATTTTCTAAAACAAAGAAAAATCAAAGAAGAATGCACTCTCCCCATGCCATTTTAACAAAAGTGGCTGCCTTTGTAAATATGGACCCTTCGCAATTCCGAATAAATCTTGAGGCCAGGAGGGGATATTTTGTGGAAAATGACACCTTAAGGACAAATTTATCCGTTCTTTGAGAAAATAACCCTTCGACAATTGAAAGATGTTCTAAGGCTATCCCGACAAAAATGATCTAAAACATAACTGGACCTGGGCAGGCTCATTTTGACCAAAGCACCGGACTAACTCTAACAAAAAAGCAGGCCACGCGAACGTGTGCACCATTTTTTAGAAGACTCAGAGGGGGAGGCGTAAGAAGACAATTTTAAATACAATTCAAATAAATATCAAAGCAGTAAATGAATGACAATTAACACATTAGGCGCACAAAATACAGTAATATAAATAATTAATAAAGCCAAGTAAAATCATATTAACAAGCTCGAATTATTGAACCCTGAACCAGAGATTCTGGGTTCGATCCCCAGCAGAGTTTCCAGAGCTGTCACACCTCCTTTTTACTACCCCGGTAATGGTAATAAGGGAGTTTTCCACTTTAAGTGACATAATCTAATTTGGGATTTATTTTATTTATTTCGAGTCGCCACCCGGATTTTTTACGGTGTTCCGGGACACCATTTATTTATTAAAAATCCCAAAACCGAGGAATTTTGACTATGTTAAATTGTCTATGAACCAGAAATTCGGGTAAGGAATTCTGTTAACCCAGGAGAAGGTGTTAAGCCTTCCAGAGTTCCGTGGTTCTAGCACGGTCGCTTAATGATTAAACTTGGCCTAAATTGTTTAATTACTGATTTTAGCACCTAAATGCATTTTGTATCTTTACCGCTTTTACTACTCTTTTGTATTCGGAGATTTATTTGAGACGAGTCACGCGTACGTGTACTCATCTTATTTAATGCACTAAAAATTATGTCACGCGTACGTGTACACAGTTAATATCCCTTAATATTAAAATTATTTGGCCAAAGTCACGCGAACGTGTACCTTGGTTTTATATGAAAATCCGCGCTTAAATCATGTCACGCGTACGTGTACACAATTTATCACGCTTTATTATTTAAGAAATGTTTGGCCTAAGTTGTGCGAACGCGTATTTTTGTTTTGGTTGTCAAAAGAAATCGAAATCACGTCACGCGAACGTGTACGTAATTCCGATAATTTTAAGAAATTTGTTCCTAAAAGTGTCTCTACGAATGCTTATTTTAATCTTTATTTGTGTTACGTAAATGTATACATAATTGAGAAAAAGGTAATTCCCATCTATTTAGGCTTATAGAGAAGGTTACTCACACATGAAAACACGTTTGGAAGAATAAAGTGGTGAGAATCATGACTGAAATTTTAACCCAACAAACTCATAATAGATCGTGACACAAATGTGCATAAAGCGACCCACTCAATTGCATTCCCTATGCGAGAAACAGAAAAGCATTTCAGAAAAAAAGTCAAACATATGTTATGCATTTCAGCTCTAAGTTTGTCAATCCAGGCTATTTATATGAGCACCATTCGATGACAACAATCACTAAGAGAATGTATAGCCAAATTTAGTTTTCCCTTTATCACAAAACTTAGGTCCTGAATGAAGCTAAGAATTCTGAATGAAACCGTTAGGTCAAAACAACAGAGCCTATAGTTAAGTTAAATTTTCAGAGCCATCTCACCTACTTAGACTGCTAATAACAGAATTCAACGGATCTAAACTTGAACCAATTAAATGATTTAAAGAGACTTGCCTTTTCACTTGGAGCATACGTGAGTCGAACATGAGACTAACACTTAGTTCAGCCAAGATTCCTGCCCCCAAAAAAGAAAACAAAGAATCATGCAGGCAAGGAAATATTAAACAAAATCAACGAGACGAAAGACAAAAACACAACACGCGAACTGAAATATCCGTCCTTCCATACATGGATTCAAATCCATAAGATCACATAACACTATTACAATATTGTTAATAGGCTCACATTTAATAGGACTCAGCTAGACAAAAGCTTAGCAGGGATTCATAATATGCTTCTTGAGCATTACTTAGGGCCAACAGGGCGACATGAAAACAAGAACATCTTTAGAGTATAAATTTCGACAAAAGCGGCTCGGATACATATTTTGTTTCACATTCAATTTCAACCAGGCAACATACTAGTTCAAAATTGCAAACAATAAGTATCACAGATTCATGATTCCAGCAATAATCAAATTTTAGAAAACTTAGAAAGATTGAACTAAGACAACAATGAGTATAGATTCAGATAGAACGGCATAAGAAAGACACTCAAACTGTATAGAAATCTAATTGCGATCTCGAATGTTCAACACAGATCATTTCAAAATCTGATACCTCTAAACGAGCTCTTAAATATATTTTTTTTATCTTTGAAGCTCTCATCACATTTTGAATCCACACCGAAACAGAAAGATAAAAGGGAAGAGGACGAACCTGAAGTTCAAGTTTCAGTAAATATCTATCTGGATGCCATACAAGCAAAAAATGAGCGATGGATTTAACATGGACTGAATGAAACAGCGACAATCGAATTCGGAACCACGAACTCGAATCACGAACGACACACCAAACGCAACTCAAACAGATTTCAGCTTTGAAACCAGAAGGAACCCGAAAAGAGCAAGGCTGGACAACAAAAACTATATGTTTTTTTTTGTATATTTTGATTTTTTTTCGAAATGTAAAACAAGAACAGAAAGAATTGAAGTCCCCTTTATGAATCAATTTTCTGGAATCTGAAAATGAAGAAGAAGAACACAAGAAGCCGATAATTAATTCTTCAAAAGACCAACCCTAATTTTCCTCTCCAAAAATTCCTCCCCATTTCTTATCCATCTCCCCTCTTTATAACCAGAAACTGATAGATATCCTCCTTGAAAACGAGCATGTGATGAATGTGAGGCTTGGATTAAACGAAATCGATTAAACGCCTCTCACTCATTCAACACACGCCTTCTAGAGGTTTCTAACGCGTGATTTGCTCACGAATGGGCGAGTGAGGGAAGGCATGTGATGATTTGGGAATATTCTGTCAGAAACGGTTAGGGTGACGTGGAAGAGGGAGAAAGGAGGGAGCACATGGGTGAGTTTTGTGAGTGATTTGCCTGATTCCGACGAGTTTGGTTGGTTGAATCGGCGACAAATGGGTGGGGGAAGAGGGATATGCGGCTGGGCTAATTAGAGATATGGTTAGATTTTGTTTATATTTGGGTAAGGGAGCAAAATCTAGGGCCGTTGGATCAGAGTGTGATGAATGACTGAGATTAAAAAAAACAAAGTGGGGAGGGTCAGGGCCTGGTCCGGACGGGTTGAGGGTGTGAAGGTGGGTTGGGTGGGTTTGAGGTATTTTGGGCCAATTTTGCCTTAGGGCCTAACTTAAATTAAGACCAAACCCATTTCCTTTTCTTTTTCTCTTTATTTAATTAATAAAAAGCCTAAATTACATTCTTAAATTAAATTAATTTGCAAAATTAAGTTGATTATCTACTATAATATTTACAATAATTAATTACCACTAGATTAAAATGGGACATTACTAATCTGAAATCAAAAAGCAAAAACGCAAAAGTGAGTCAATTTTGTGATTTTTATTTTGAAATAAAACAGATAATTTACTAATTAGTCCTAAGAATATGAAAACAAAACTCGATTCAATGCAAGGTATTTTTGACATTTTTTCATGATTTTTAACAAAAGTAAACACGCACAAAAATGCGAACAATTAACACAAGATACTACAAAATTACAAATAATTAGAAAAATTTATTTTCTTTAATTTGTAGGAGTATTTCACATAGGGAAAAAATCACGTGCTCACACTCCTCATCTGTAACGCCAGCTCTGCACATTAAAAAGTTTAGAGACTTATAAATATACCGGCTGAAGTTCTCGTCCCTCTCATATCTTGCCGCCTTATGATGTCTCCACCAGTGATGTGATGTCCAGTAGCCCTGGTGGAGCCTCCACCACCTCATCATAGCCTGTGTACTCTGGCACCCCTCGGTCCATCAAATAATGAGTGAGTACATTCCCAAAGAAGAACCGTTTAATCTGCCGCCCAAACCTCGTACGGGCCATGTCCCCAAGCATTAATTCACCAACATTAATAGGTCTGCCTGTCATCAGAAAATAAATGACACACACTCGAGCTCGAGTGCAGTCACTGCTATGCTCGACATGCATGAGTCTGGCATGTACCAAATTCTGCCATACCTTGGCAGTCTTGTTGAAATCTAATCGAACCATGTGAAGATGAATGTTGCCTTTTTTCCTAGTCCATTTTGCATTTGAATCCACGCCACATAAAGTGTGACGTATCAAGGTGTACTTCGGGCTGCGTATAAATTTTTGTAGTCTTCTTGGATCAAAATTTTCAACACCCAAATATCTACATAAGGCCTCCCTATTCATTAGTATATTGACACCCCGTACACGCGAGGTGCCATTCCCTTGGTGTCAATTTGCATAGAGTTCTCGGACCATGCTCAAATTTGTAGGTTCGGGGCATTTCAAGAGCTTTTCCATGTGCCTTGCACGGAGTTGGCCAATCACCTCTGGAAAATTCCTATCCAAAACCTTGGTGTTTATCCCCATGTTGGAGATGTAGCGACCGTATGGAACAAAATTCCTATGCCAAGAAATTGCCGAATCATTAATTAAGTCCAACCAGGGCTTGGGTCTCTGCAGTGCAAGTTGGGATCCCTCGGCCGGTTGCTTGACCTTAGCTTGTCGTGAAGGGCCTTCTCCTTGCTTTCTCTTTTTGGGTGCAGGAGGGGTGGATGAGGACTTGCCAATGCATTTGCCCTTATAAGCACCATCACGAGCCATTTTTTTTGTCCTGCCACACAACGAAAACATGAATATGAGAACTCTCCAAGGATCATACCTAAGTGTCGTGCAATTCAAAATGACCCCTCACTTAAAACCAAAGGTGAAATGTACAATTTTTCATGATTTTTATTTGAAAAGTGCAAGTGTTGCATTCCAAGACTATGGGTACTCAAGACTTCCCCATGCTATCCATATATATGATTTTATCATGTCTAAGTGAATTCATTTCAATGTGAGAAAGAGGCATGTGTGACTCCACGTTCGACAACTACACAACTATACTACATTAACTAATTCTAAACAAGTTTATACATACAATACATAAGATACATGGTGTAAAGACATGATTTTTTTTTTCAAAACTCAATCCCCTAGCATTTCAAAGCATCCCTATACACCCGACACTTATCTCAAATTCATCCACAAAGACACTCGGTTACTTAGACTTCACCGGTGTACCCAAAATCATCATTCAAACATTTTTACAAACACCTCGTGGGCATAAAGTGTGAGCTTTAGAATTCAAAAATGGTGGAAGATGGTGGCCCTCCCAATTTTAAACGGAGTAGAGGGACTTCTAGTTCACTATTTTGTATACACAATAAACATATAATTTTCAACAATTTCAAGCCACCCACCATAAAATTTGCTTAACAACTCCATAATGGAAATAATTGGAGATTAGAGCCCTTGGGGGATGGGGTATGCTTTGTTATCTACAAATTAAAAACACAAGAAGAAGAAGAAGAAGAAGAAAAAAACAACAAGAACAAGAACACACACCTGTGGATTGGAGAAGAAAAACAAGAGAAAACTTGAGACAAAAAAAATTTAGAGAGAGGAAGAAGGGGAGGTCGCGCGTAGGGAGAGAGAGAGAGAGAGATGAGGGGAGTGTTTTTTGTTCTTTTGTGGGTATTTGGGTAAGAGATAGGTTATAATATTAGTATAGGTGGGTATTTGGGTTGGTTAAATGGGTCAAGGTTTTAGAATATAAAAAGAAAACGAAAAAGAAAAAAAAAATTAAAAATGACTCACCTGGGCACTGTTCACAGCGCCCCAGGCAGTGCTGGGCGCTGGCTTAGGCACTGTTGACGATTTTTTTTTTTTTAAATATCTCGATCCCCTAAGATTTTTAAATACTCAATTACATGTCCTACACCATCATATCTATAATTTCTATTCCTATAAATAAAAATGTATAATCTATCTACTCTAAAGAAAAATTCAAGAAGTTAACTACGAAAGCAATATAAAAAATTGGGTTGCCTCCCAACAAGCGCCTGATTTAACGTCGCGGCACGACGCAGAGTCTCGCTTTACTCATCAGCAAGTACGACTTTGGTTTTCTCGCGACTCATGGCTCCTCCCCAATAGTGCTTGACTCTATGCCCATTCACCAAAAAAATTCTTTCACCATGTATAGCTCGCAACTCAAGTGCACCATAAGGAGTGACTCTCACCACTTCAAACGGGCCTGACCATCTCAATTTTAGCTTCCCGGGAAACAACCTCAGTCTAGAATTGAACAATAATACCTGTTGGCCTGGCTCGAATTGACGCGGCTCAATATGCTTGTCATGCCATCTTTTGGTCTTTTCTTTGTACAATTTAGCATTTTCGTACGAGTGTAGCCTAAACTCATCTAATTCATCAACTGCAACAGTCTTTTCTCACTCGTGGCTTCAAGGTCCATGTTCAGCTTCTTGATGGCCCAATATGCTTTATGTTCGAGTTCAACGGGCAAATGACATGCCTTCCCATAGACTAACTTATATGGTGACGCCCCAATTGGCATTT
The DNA here is from genome assembly GCA_005239505.1 of Nicotiana paniculata. NCBI lineage: Eukaryota > Viridiplantae > Streptophyta > Magnoliopsida > Solanales > Solanaceae > Nicotiana > Nicotiana paniculata. Next base: position 21,594 of record ML357242.1, on the reverse strand, counting down.
TGTAAGCTGTTCTATAAGCCCATAAGGCATTATCTAATTTTTCAGCCCAATCCTTCCTGTTCACACTCACCGTCTTCTCTAATATTTGCTTTATTTCTCTGTTTGATACCTCGGCTTGTCCACTTATTTGAGGGTGATATGCTGTCGCAACTCTCTGATGGACTCCATATTTAGATAGGAGGTTATTCAACAACCCATTGCAAAAGTGGGACCCTTCATCACTAATCAAGGCCCGTGGAGTCCCAAACCTCGAAAATATATTCTTCTTCACAAACGCAACTACAACCATGGCATCATTTGTCGGCAATGCAATCGCCTCTACCCATTTTGACACATAGTCAACTGCCAGCAAAATGTATTTATTTCCTCTGGATGATGGGAATGGTCCCATAAAATCTATCCCCCACACGTCAAAAATCTCCACCTCCAGGATATTATTCAAAGGCATCTCGTGCCTCCTCGAGATTGTTCCTGTCCTATGACATTGGTCATACTTTTTAACAAATGCATGGGCGTCTTTGAATAGAGTTGTCCAGAAGAACCAGGACTGTAGTACTTTCGCCGTTGTTCTATCGCCACCATGATGGCCCCCATAAGGTGATGCATGGCAATCATACAACACCAATTCTACCTCTTTGTCTGGAATGCATTTCCTCATCAACTGATCAGTACATTGTTTGTACAAATATGGCTCATCCCAGTAGTAGAACCTCACATCATGTAAGAACCTCTTTCTAGCCTCAGATTCAATCTCTGGTGGAAGTACCCCACTCACAAGATAATTCACATAACCAACATATTATGGAGGAGGGTCTTGGGTTACAGCAAAAAGTTGCTCGTTAGGAAATACTTATTTGATTTGTCCATCCTCATCCACATGGTCATGATTTTCCAGCCTTGATAGACGGTCAGCTACCTAGTTCTCAGTGCCCTTTCGGTCTCTTATCTCCACATCAAATTCCTGCAACAACAAAACCCAACGCATCAATCTAGCTTTAGACTCTTTCTTCTTAAATAAATACCTGATTGATGCATGATCGGTGTGGACTATGACTTTTGTTCCCACCAAGTATGCCCGAAATTTCTCAAAGTCCCATACAACAGCCAACAGTTCCTTCTCAGTGGTGGTGTAATTCAGTTGTGCATCATCAAGAGTCTTACTCGCATAGTAAATGGAATAAAATACTCTGTCTTTCCGTTGGCCTAGCACTGCCCCAATAGCATGGTCACTGGCATCACACATAAGTTCAAATGGTAGAGACGAATCTGGTACAACAATTATGGGGGCATCTACCAATTTCTTTTTGAGTTCTTCAAATGCCTTCAGGAAAGCTTCATCAAAATTTAATTTGACATCTTTTTCGAGCAACTTGCACAAAGGAGTAGCAGTTTTCGAAAAATCTTTAATAAAGCGTCTATAGAATCCTGCATGTCCAAGAAACTCCGGACACCCTTCACAGAAATTGGTGGAGGTAATTTTTCAACCGCCTCCACTTTAGCCTTATCAACTTCAATGCCACTCCTAGACACTCTGTGACCCAAAACGATGCCTTCTTGCACCATAAAGTGACACTTCTCCCAATTTAAGACTAGATTCGTTTCTTCACAACGGGTTAATACCATACTCAGATTTTTCAAACAATCATCATAAGATGAACCGAAGACTGAGAAGTCATCCATAAACATCTCCACGAATTTTTCCACCATGTTAGTGAAAATAGCCATCATGCATCTCTGAAAGGTGGCTGGTGCGTTACAAAGACCAAACGGCATCCGCTTGAAGGCAAAAGTGCCATAAGGACAAGTAAACGTGGTTTTCTCCTGATCCTCTAGGCATATGACAATCTGATTGTATCCCGAGTACCTATCAAGAAAGCAATAATAATCATGTCCTGCTAACCTGTCCAACATTTGATCAATGAAGGGAAGTGGGAAGTGGTCCTTGCGGGTTGCCTTGTTGAGCCTCCGATAGTCAATGCAAACTCTCCATCCCGTAGCAGTGCGAGTAGGGATTAACTCATTTTTTTATTCTCAATCACAGTCATCCCCAACTTTTTGGCACACATTGAATTGGGCTTACCCAGTTGCTACCAGAAATAGGAAAGACGATACCTGCATCAAGCAATTTTATGAATTCCTTCTTCACGACTTCTTTCATAATGGGATTTAACCTCCTTTTCTGCTCTACACTCAGGCGATGTCCATCTTCCTAGATGATTTTGTGCATGCAAAACGATGGACTGATTCCCTTAATATCTGCAATTGTCCACCCAATCGCTTTTTTGTGTTCACGAAGTACTCTGAGCAATTTCTCTTCTTGTGTTTTAGTCAGTCTAGATGAGATAATCACGGGCAATGTCTCGGACCCCAAATAAGCATAGCGCAGATGTGCTGGAAGGGGCTTAAGTTCTAACTTTGGAGCTTCCTCGATATATGGCTTAGGAGGGGTCAGAGTAACAGGCTTGTTCAGCTCCTCAAATTTTCCTAACCCATGGATATAGCTGCAGGATACATCAAACACTTGCTCAATTTCTTCCCTCATTTCATCTTCACTACCTTCGTCACTCTCAATTAAGAATCGTTCAAGAAGGTCAACAGGGATCATATAAGGAACCAATGGTGCATCATTTCTTTCCACCAAAAAAATCATGGATAACTCTTCATAGTGGACTGGTAATTTGAGTGCTTTATATACATTAAATACCTCCACTCGATCACCAACTCTCATCGTCATCTTCCCTTCACACACATCAATAATAGCTCGGCCCTTGGCTAAGAAGGGATGCCCCAAAATAAATGGGACTTCCCGGTCAGGCTCATAATCCAGTATAATGAAATCAGCATGGAATATGAAAGAGCCCACTGAACTAGCACATCTTCAATCACTCCTTCAAGATGAGAAAGGGAGCGATCAGCCAACTGTAAGATTACCGTTGTTGGGCGTGGCTCCCCCAATCCCAACTGTCAGAACACAGATAGCGGCATCAAATTAATGCTCGCCCTAAGATCACACAAAGCTCGCCTGACTTCTTGCTTACCGATCGAGATTTGGATAGTGAAACAACCCAGATCCTTTAATTTCTGAGGTAGTTTGCTTTGGATTCTTGAGCTACATTCCTCAGTGAGTGCCACAGTCTGAAACTCAGTCAGACTCCTTTTATTGGACACAATGTCCTTGATGTATTTGGCATATTTGGGAACTTCCTGCAAAATGTCTACCAGTGGAATGTTAATTTGCACCTGTTTCAAAAGATCAAGGAATTTTTTTTACGCAACATTATCTTTCACTTTCTGCAACCTTTGAGGGAACAAAGGAGGTGGCCTTTCAACCACTGGTGGGGGTTGCTCAGCCACTGCCCCTTCAACTAGCTTCTCTGACTCTTTTGATTTGTCTGATGTTGATTCTACAGTGGCTGGCCTCTTATTAAAAGTTACCTGCTTTCTCTTCTTCGACTGGAGCTCTTCTAATTGTCTCCCATTCCTCAATGATACGGAATTAATGGATGCCTTAGGATTAGCTCAGTGTCACTTGGGAGAGCTCCTACTGGTCTGGTATTTTGGGCATTGGCAAGTTGCCCCATTTGGCGTTCCAAATTTCTCATTGCTACGGTTTGGGTCTGCTGATCAGCCATCAATTTCTTCATCATCTCCTCAAGGCTAACTTGTTGTTCAGTCTGAGGTGGTCTGTATTGTTGTTGAGGTGCTTGAGGCCGGAATTGATTCTGAGTGCCTTGATTTCCACCTTAAGAGAAGTTTGGGTGATTCCTTCAGTTGGGATTATAAGTGTTCCCATATTGATTCGCCTGACCCCTATTTGCATTACCCACAAAGCAGACAGACTCTGGATTAGCTGGGCACAAGTCGCTAGGGTGAACCTCTCCACATACTTCACAAAATACCTGAACCTATTGCACTGTGTGGAAATTTGCACTGATAATGCCGAGATGACATATAACTCGAGAACCCCTGCAGAATTTTGTACTGTGTGTCTGCCTATCTCTCCTTGCCAATCTGGGTTGCTTTTGGAGAATTTGTTTAATAATGCATAAATTTCATCAAAGCTTTTCTCCAATACTTGACCTCCAGCTGCAACATCTACCACAATCTTTGTTTGGGGATAGAGCCCCTCTATGAAGGTATGAGCTAACACTTCGTTGGTTTGATTGTGATGAGGACAGTCTTTGAGTAGCCCCTTGAACCTTTCCCATGCTGAATATAAAGATTCTCCTGCTTTTTGTTTAAAGGCAACTATCTCACTTCTGATCTTTGCAGTTTTTCCTGAAGGGAAGAACCTTGCCAGAAATTTTCTTGCCAAATCATTCCATGATGTAATGGAATTAGCTGGTTCTACCTTTAGCCATCGCTTAGCTTCGCCCAACAAAGAGAATGGAAACAGTGTGAGCCTCACATAATCTGGAGTGACCCTGTTAATGATATAAGTATCACTAATCTCCAAAAAGTTCAGAATGTGCTGTTGTGGATCCTCGTGTGGAAGACCCAAAAACTGCCCGTTTGCATGAAGTAGCTAGATCATGCTCTGTTTCAGCTCAAAGTGCCTAGTGATTCTGGGCTTCACTATACTGGAGGTAACATTAGCAATACTGGGCATTGCTACCTCCTGAACATCCATATGTTGTTCATCTGCCATGTTCACAGGAAATTGAACGAGTGCCTGAATATTGTTTGTATCCCTTGCTTCCCTCAACCTCCTGTGAAATGTTCTCTCAGGTTCGGGGTCAAAGCCGTCGAGTCTGTCCTGGATTATGACCCTACGCATTCTTCCCGAGATTAGAGCAACAACCAAGTAACGTTAGACTAGACGAAATAAACAATTAAAGCAAAAACTAGAAAGTAGTCTGTTTTCAAGTCCCCGGCAACGGCGCCAAAAACTTGTTGCTCCCAAACGCACACGCAAGTATACGTGGTCGACAAGTAATATAATAATAATTTGAGTGTCGAACCCACAGAGACTTGTATGAAACTACTCACTAAATCACTAAAATTGTTATTCCATCCGGTCAAAATCAAAGTCCAAGAGTATGATTATATTAAACTAAAATTGTAAGTAATAACTAAATTATCAAGTAACGAGTTGATTGTTTTGTATTCAATAGAGACAAATATTCCAGGGTTGTGATCGATTCACCATTCATATTGTGTTCTAATTAACTCTACCTTTCATATAATTCACTCATGGTTGCTAATTAATCGATAATTGCTCTCATAGCCTTCTCCCAAAGTACAACTCGCCTTCTCCGCTTCCTAGTGATCCCGTGTGTTTTTTTCCTCCAAAGTGGCGTCAATCCCTTCAAAAATATGTTTAGTCTTGCTTTTATACGTGTTGGGTAGGTCTAGGGCCGAATAAACCATGTTCTGGGAAAAATAGGAAAATCCCCGCCACCGGCGCCCTGGACAGCGCCAAGCGCCCACCAGGGCGCTGCCTCCAAATACCATACTACCTCCAGCGCCACAGGTGGCTCAAGGCGCTGCTTGTGGCGCCCAAATTCTCACTTGCCCGGTTTCGTTCGTCTTGGCTCTAATTTCGCGCGTTTCGCCCCTGATTGCTCCCGGATCATTCCTATACATAAAAATACTTAAAATTAATATAAATCATCATGTTTAACATCCTAAATTCACGAGACAAAAGTAAAACATGAGGCGATATACACACAAATATATATACTTTAAGCTAAACATCAGTATGCCAAGACCCGGTGTCACAAGTGTATGGGATACTAGTAGGATATACAAAAGAATCCTACTCTTCTATCTCAAATAGATAGACAGAAAATAAATAAAAAGAGAGACTCCGGCTGCTACTGAACGGCTCGGAACGACAGCTCTCCGTATAGTCTCGGACCAGAAGTCAAGCGTGTGCGCGATACTGATAACCAGATGCACCTGCCTCAGATCCTGCACATCAAGTGCAGAAGCGCAGTGTGAGTACATAAGCAACATGTGCCCAGTAAGTATCTAGTCTAACCTCGAAGAAGCAGTAACGAGGGATCGACTTCGACACTTACTATGGGCCAACAAAATAATAGTATGAAGCTCTAATCAAACATGATATATAAAATGATAATAGAACTCAGAGAAGAAAAATAAGTAAACAATCCTTTCATTTCAAGTAAGAACCAAGTCATTTCTCTCATCTAATCCTTTCACCTTTCAAGTCCATGAAATAATATTAAATATAAAAGGGGTTCCAATATCTTTCACGATTTATGCCGAGGACGTACGACCCGATCCAAATATACATATAAATATATTTTGCATTGTCAAGGGTCGAACGGACCTAACCATAGATATATAAATTAACCTGCCGAGGCGAACGACCCACTCCCAAAAGAGTAGTGGAAATTTACCCTGCTCGTGGAATATACTTACGAAGCGGTTGGACATAGATTTTCTCAAGTTATTGTAATATCTCTCAATTATTTTTCAAAATAAGAAATTCAACTAGGAACCTTTAAAATATTGAAATTCTCAACCTTCGCTTTAATCTAAACAATTAGTAAGCATAAACAAGCAACAATATCAACAAAATATGGTGTAAACCTAAATCTACCCGTACATAAGCATGAATAGTATCTCACGTACTCTCTTCACTTCGTGCGTATGTAGCCCCCAAAAATAGAAGTACATGTTGATTAAGTTCACATATGGGGTTAATTTCCCTCTTACAAGGTTAGAAAAGAGACTTGCCTCGTCTCAAGGCCTACTTTCTGGTCCAAGATTGTGCCCAAACCCTCAATTTGGCACCAAATGACTCGCAACTAGTCAAATGTTATTTAAAATAATTAATACATGCTTAAAAGTTCATATCCTAACTGTCAAAGTGATTTCCCAAGATATTTGCAAAATTCCTAAGTTCACCCTCGGACCCACGTGCCCGGATTCCGGGAATTTCAAAATTTTTTGAAGAAAGCTGTTACCCATAACCTCATGAACTCAAATATATGATTTTCACTAAATTCCATATTCAATTTCGTGGTTAAATCTCATTTTTATCAAAACCCTAGGTTTTCACCTAAACCCATAATTTTCACTATTTACATGTTATAATCTGTCATAAACTATGTATTTAACTCAAAATTGGTAGAAATGATGTAACTCCAAGTGCTAGGTGAAAACCCATCTCAAGAAGCTCCAAAAATCGCCCAAAGAGCGAGAGAAATGTGTTAGAAATGGATTAAGTCCCGTACTAAATGAACCCTTCTGCCCAACGATTTTTGTACCTGCAATGCCTTGGACGCATCTGCGGTCCCGCACTTGCGGAAAAATCCTCGCAGGTGCGCATTTCCTTTACCTGACCAAGCTCCACATCTGCAGACAAAAAGGGGCTGCTTATGCGCGCCTTCCACTCCTGCGACCACTGTGACCGCAGGTGCGCCAAAACTTTCGCACATGCGGATGGCTGGGCTGCCCTTAATGTTTTTCTTCTGCGGCTTGTGGCTCGCACCTGCGGCTGGCCAAGCGCATGTGCGATTATGGCAGCAGCTCCTAATTTCCAACTTGGCCCGAGCCTCATCCTATTGACACTCGGGGCCCCCGAGTCTCTGCCGAACATACCAACAAGTTTGGAATCATAAAACGGACTTGCCCGAAATATCGGAACGCCTGGAAAAACAATAAAACTAAGAATCACACCCCAAAACTAATTGAATCAAACTTATGAACTTCAAGTTCTTCAATTTTACTCCCAATGCACTGAAACGTACTTAAACTAATCGGATTGACACCAAATTTTGTGTGTAAGTCTTAAATGATATTACGGAACTATTCCCGATCTCGGAATTCCGTTTGGACCTTGATATCACCAAAACACCCTCCAAACCAAATTTAAAGAACTTCTAAAACCTTAAAAGAACCAACTTTCACTATTAGGCGCCATAACGCTCCCGGGTCATCCAAAACCCGATCCGAACATACGCCCAAGTCCGAAATCATCATACGAACCTATTGGAACCGTCAAATACCGATTTCGAGGTTGTTTACTCAAAATGTTGACCGAAGTCAAACTTAACCTTTTAAGACCCACTTAAGGAACCAAGTGTTCCGAATTCAATCAGAACCCTTCTAAATCCCAAACTAGCTATCCTCGCAAGTCATAAAACATTAAAAGCATATACAGAAAGTCTTATTTAGGGGAACGGGGTTCTAAAAAGCAAAACGACTGGTCGGGTCGTTACATTCTCCACCTCTTAAATAATCATTCGTCCTTGAACGGGTTTAGAATCATACCTGGAGTTCTGAATAAGTGAGGATATCTACTCCGCATGTCCTCCTCGGACTCCCAGGTCGCCTCCTCGACTAGTTGGCCCCTTCACTGAACCTTCACCACGGAAATACTCTTGGATCTCAACTGGCGATCCTGTCTAGCAACAATGGAAACTGGCTCCTCCTCATAACCTAGGCTCTCATCTAACTGAATAATGTTGAAGTCTAACACACGTGACAAGTCGGTGTGATACCTCCAGAACATAGACATGTGGAAAACCGGATGAACTCCCGATAGGCTGGGGGGGAGGGGTAAAGCAAGCTCATAAGCAACCTACCCAACTCTTCTTAACACCTCAAATGGGCCTATAAACCTTAGGCTCAACTTGCCCTTCTTTAAAAATCTCATGATTCCATTCATCGGTGAGAATTTCAGTAGAACCTTCTCGCCCACCATAAATGATAAATCACGAGCCTTCTGATCCGCGTAACTCTTCTGTCTGGACTATGCTGTGCGAAATCTCTCCTGAATCAACTTCACCTTTTCCAAGGCATCCTTCACCAAATCGATACCATATAAATTAACCTCGCCGGGATCAAACCACCCGATGGGAGAACGACATCGCCGACCATATAAAGCATCAAATGGAGCCATCTCGATATTGGACTAATTAATGTTGTTGTAAGCAAACTCGGCCAAAGGAAAGAACCAATCCCATTGTCCCCCAAAGTCAATCACACATGCTCTGAACATGTCCTCAAAGATCTGAACTGTCTGCTCTGACTGCCCGTCGGTATGTGGATGAATTGCGATGCTGAGCTCTACTTGGGTCCCCAACTCACTCTGTATAGATCTCCAGAAATCTGAAGTAAACTGAGGGCCTATATCTGATATGATAGAAACAGGTACACCATGCAACCGAACTATCTCCTGGATATAAATTTAGGCCAATCTCTCTGAAGTATACGTAGTCATCACAGGAATGAAATGTGCCGACTTGGTCAATCTGTCTACAATGACCCAAACTGTATCAAACTTCCGCAAGGTCCGCGGCAACCCAACTACGAAGTCCATAGTACTGCGCTCCCACTTCCACTCTGGTATAGTCATCTGCTGGAGTAGACCACCTGGCCTCTGGTGCTCATGCTTAACCTGCTGGCAATTTAGGCATCTGGAGACATACTCAACTATATCTTTCTTCATCCGCTTCCACCAATAATTCTGCCTCAGGTCGCGATACATCTTTGTAGCACTTGGATGAATGGAATATCGAGAACTGTGCGCCTCCTCTAGAATCCTCTCCCTCAACCATCGACATTAGGAACATATAGATGACCCTGGAGTCGTAGATTACCATCCTCGCCAATAGAAACCTCCTTGGAACCACCCTATAGTACCGTCTCTCTGAGAACTGCCAATTGCGGATCATCAAACTGTCGAGCCTTTATCTGCTCCAATAGTGAAGACTGGGCAATGACGCATGCAAGAGCTCGGTTGGGCTCTGAAATATCCAACCTCACAAGTCTCTTAGCCAAATACTGAATGTACAAGGCTACTGGCCTCTCCTCTACTGAAATGAATGTCAAGCTTCCCATACTCTCTACCTTTCTTCTCAAGGCATCCGCGGCTACATTCGCCTTGACGGGATGATAAAGAATAGTGATGTCATAATCCTTCAGTAACTTAAACTATCTACGTTGCCTCAAATTAAGATCTATTTGCTTGAACAAATGCTGCAAGTTGCGATGATCAGTGTAACTTCACAAGACAACCCATGAAGATAATGCCTCAAGATCTTAAGAGGATGAATAATCTCGACCAACTCCAAATCGTGCACATGATAATTCTTCTCATGGGGATTCAGCTGTGAAGCATATGAAATAACTCGCCCCTCCTGCATTAATATACAACCCAAGCCAACACGTGAAGCGTCTTAATACACAGTATACATCCCCGAATCGGAAGGCAACACTAGAACCGCTGATGTAGTCAAGGCTGTCTTGAGCTTCTGAAAGCTCGCCTCAAAATCATCGATCCAACGGAATGGAGCACCCTTCTGGGTCAACCTAGTCAAAGGTGCTGCAATGAATGAGTATCCCTCCACAAACCAGCGATAATAACCTGCTAACCCCAAGAAACTTCTGATCTCAGTCGCCGAAGTAGGACGAGGCCAACTCTGAACTGCCTCAATCTTCTTGGGATCCGCCTTAATACCCTCGCCTGATACAACATTCCCCAAGATAAAATCTAACCAAAACTCACACTTGGAGAACTTAGCATATAGCTTCTGTTCCCTCAAGGTCTGAAGCACCACTCTCAAATGCTGCTCGTGCTCCTCCATGCTATGTGAGTAAATCAAAATGTCATCAATGAAGACAATGATAAACGAATCAATATAAGGCCTGAACACTTTGTTCATCAAGTCCATAAACACCGTTGGGGCATTAGTCAAGCTGAAAGACATCACTAGAAACTCATAATGGCCATATCTAGTACGGAAAGTAGTCTTCGGAACATTCGAGTCCCTAATCTTCAACTGATGGTACCCAGATCTCAGGTCGATCTTAGAGAACACCCTAACACCCTGCAACTGGTCAAACAAATCATCAATACGTGGCAACGGGTACTTGTTCTTAATGATGATTTTGTTCAACTGGGGGTAATAAATGTACATCCGCATAGTCCCATCTTTCTTCTTCACAAATAACACTGGTGCACCCCAAGGTGATACACTCGGTATAATGAACCCCTTTGTTAGCAACTCCTCAAGCTATTCTTTCAACTCCTTCGATTTTTTCGGATCCATATGGTATGGTGGGATAGATATAGGCTGGGTACCTGGAGCCACATCAATTTAGAAATCAATATCACGATCTAGTGGCATGTCTGGAAGGTCAGAAGGAAACACATCAGAGAACTCCCAGACTACTGGTAGTGAATCAATCGTCGGAGACTCTGTAGTAGTATCCCGAACACAGACTAGATAAGCCAAACAAACCTCTCGACCATGTGTCGAGCCTTAATAAAAGAGATAACCTAGATTAGATGTACTGACAGATGAACCCTTTCACTCCAGTCTAGGCAACTCTGGCATCGCTAAGGTAATAGTCTTGGCATGGCAATCAAGGATGTCGTTATATAGGGATTACCAGTCCATGCGTAGGATGACCTCAAAGTCGGTCATATCAAGCAACAGAAGATCCGGTCTAGTCTCGTAACCATAGAATGTGACAACACATGACCGATAGATCCGATCCACAACAACATAATCGCCCACAAGAGTGGACACATAAACAGTAGTACCCAAGGACTCACGAGGAATATCCAGGAAATGAGAAAACAGAGATGAAACATATGAATAGGTAGACCCTGGATCAAACAATACCGAAGTATTCCTATTGCAGACAGAAATAACACTGGTGATCATGACATTTGAGGCCACTGCATCTGGTCTGGCCGGGAAAGCATAGAACCTCATTGGAGCGCCGGCTGGCTGTCCTCCGCCTGACTTGGACAGTAGCTGACTGACCTCCCCCTGTCTGGCCTCCACCTCTGGGATGACCCCTACCCGCGTGCCCTCCGCCTCTGGGCGGTCGAACGGCTAATGTTGTAATCATAGGCTGATAACCCTGCTGCACTGCCTTGCCCCGAAATCTAGGGAAATGTCTCTTCATGTGACTAGAATCCCCGCACTCATAACAACCTCTCGAAGCGGTAGACTGTTGCCATTAAGTCTGACCCTGATGGCCCGAATACCTACCAGAAGAAACCTGGAAAGGGGGTGTGCGGTATGAACTCCATGGCATGGCACTAGAAGAACCCTAATGACCGGAGTACCCACTGGAAGAACCCTGAATAGCTGGTGTGCGGTAAGAACTCTACGACATAGCACCGAAATAAGGTCGCGCTGGAACACCTCGAGGAGGTGGTGGTTCTGAATATGGGGGCCTGCTAGGCTGACCCCTCCCAAAGTAACCTCTGCCCCCAGCTAAGGCACCTCTGTACTCTCCAGAAAAATGGGACCTCTTGTCCCGCTGCATCTGCTCTTTACCCCTATGATGGTAGCCCTCAATCCTCCAAGAATTCTCCACTACTAACTGATAAGAAGTCCCCGTCTCAACCTCTCAAGACATACTAGCTTGAATACTAGAGTAAAACCCCGCAACAAACCTCTGCACTCTCTCTACGTCAGTAGGAAGTATCATTAGTGCATGGCAAGACAGCTCAGAGAATCTCGCCTCATAATTGGTTACTAATATCTGACCCTGCTCGAGTTTCTCAAACTAACACTGCAACTCTTTCCTCTGGGAGGGTAGGATATACCTATCCAAGAAAAGCTGTGTAAATTGGTCCCAAGTCATGGAAGGAGAACCCGCTGGTCTACAAGGAAGATAAGACTGTCACCATCTACGGGCCCTGCCCTCTAACTGAAAGGTAGTGAAATCCACCCCGTAAGACTCCAATATACAAATGTTGTGCAGTCTATACCTGCACCTATCAATGAAGTCCTAGGGATCCTCATGTAGATCACTCCCGAAGACAGGAGGGTGAAGCCTGGTCCATCTATCCAGCAGCTTTTGCGGCTCGCCGATCGCAGCTGGTCTGGTCTAGGCTCAGGTACAACTGTTGTAACTGGACGGGCTCCGCCAACGCATAGTGTTCCCGGGGTACGATATATGACAAGAGCTTGAGCAGTAGGGGTCTGTGCTCCCCCTCCCGCCTAAGATGTGGCTGGGTCCGCTGGAAATAATCCAGCCTGGGTCATAGAATCCATGGATCGTAGCATACGAACCATGACCTCCTGGAAGCCCGGTGCTATCATGAAATCGACCAGAGTTGGCTCTGCTCCGAGCACCTCGCTCTGATTCTCAACAATAGGATCCTCCACTAGATCCGCTGATGGTGAAACAGGGAAACTCTGGGACATCCTCGTCCCCTACCTCGGGCCGGTACCCTCCCCCGGCATCTGCCTAGGCCTCTAGCAACAAGGGGAGTATCCCTTCCTGAGTCTGGAACGTCTGACGTGCGCGTTCTCACCATCTGTGAGAGAATAAGAGGAAGAAACTTAGTGCACCATGCACTACACGATAGGATATGAATAAAGATTAGTTTCCTAACACCCTATAACCTCTCGAAGATAAGTACGGACGTCTCCGCACTAATCCGCAAGACTCTATTAGGCATGCCCATAACTTGTGAGACCTACGTGAACCTAGTGCTCTGATACCATGTTGTCACGACCCAATTCCATTTTAGGGCGTGATGGCGCCCAACACCGTTGCTAGGCAAGCCAACAACGAAAAATCTAGTGATTTCCCATTTTTATTATGTTTTTCAAGTAAATAAATTTCCTTAATTTAAAAAGATTTAATAAATAACGTATTTAAAATAATCAAAACGAAAGCGGCTAAATGCAAATCATAAACGTAGAAATACAACTCTACTCTACTTTCTGAAATAGAATAGATAGAAAATAAATCAAAAAAGAGAATCCGACTGCTAATGAACGGCTCAGAACCAAGTCATTTCTCTCATCTAATCCTTTCACCTTTCAAGTCCATGAAATAATATTAAATATAAAAGGGTTTCCAATATCTTTACGCATGATTTATGCCGAGGACATACCGCCTGATCCAAATATACATATAAATATACTGTGCACTGCCGAAGGTCGAATGACCCGAACCATAGATATATCAATTAACCTGCCGAGGCGAATATCCCGCTCCCATGAGAGTAGTGGAAATTTATCCGGCTCGCAGAGTATACTTGCGAAGCGGTTGGACATAGATTTTCTCAAGTTATTAAGTATCTCTCAATTCTTTTTTAAAATAAGAAATTCTACTAGGAACCTTTAAAATATTGAAATCCTCAACCTCCGCTTCAATCCAAACAATTAGTAAGCATAAACAAGCAACAATATTAACAAAACATGGTGTAAACCTAAATATACCCATACATAAGCATGAATAGTAGCTACGCACGGACTCCCTTTACTTCGTGCATACGTAGCCTCCACAAATAGAAGTACATATTGATTAAGTTCACCTATGGGTTAATTTTCCTCTTACAAGGTTACAAAAGAGACTTACCTCGTCTCAAGGCCTACTTTCCGGTCCACGATTGTGCCCAAACCCTCAATTTAGTGCCAAACGATTCGCAACTAGTCAAATGTTATTTAAAATAATTAATACATGCTTAAAAGTTTATATCCTAACTATCAAAGTGATTTCCCAAGCCTATTTGCAAAATTCCTAAATTCACCCCCAGGGCCACGTGCCTGAATTCCGGAAATTTTTGAAGAAATTTGTTACCCATAATCTCATGAACTCTAATATATGATTTTCACTAAATTCCATAATTAATTTTGTGGTTAAATCTCATCTTTATAAAAAACCTAGGTTTTCACCTAAACCCATAATTTTCACTAATTTACATGTTACAATCTATCCATAAACTATATATTTAACTCACAATTGATAGAAATCACTTACCTCCAAGTGCTAGGTGAAAACCCTCTCAAGAAGCTCCAAAAATCGCCCAAAGAGTGAGAGAAATAAAATGGCTTAAGTCCCGTACTAAATGAACCCTTCTGCCCAACGATTTTCGCACATGCGGCAAAATCCTCGCAGGTGTGCATTTCTCTCCCCTGGCCAAGCTCCGCATCGCGGACAAAAAGGGGCTGCTTCTGCTCCTACGAGCACTGTACTCACACCTGCGGTCACGCAGGTGCACCAAAACTTTCGCACCTGCGGATGACTGGGCTGCCTTCACTGTTTCGCTTTTGCGGCTCGTGGCTCGCACTTGCAGCTGGCCAAGCGCAGGTGCGATTATGACAGCAGCTGGGAGCTTCAGTTGTTTCTCCCAATTTCCAACTTGGTCAGAGCCTCGTCCGATTGACATTCGAGGCCCCCGGGGCACGCCAGAACATACCAATAAATTTGGAATCATAAAGCGGACTCGCTCGAACTCTCGGAACGCCTGAAACAACATTAAAACTAAGAATCACACCCCAAAACTAATTGAATCAAACTTATGAACTTCAAGTTCTTTAATTTACTCCCAATGCGCCGAAACATACTTAAACTACTCTGATTAACACCAAATTTTGCGTGCAAGTTTTAAATGACATTACAGAACTATTCTCGGTCTCAGAATTTTGTTTGGACCTCGATATCACCAAAACTCTCTCCAAACCAAATTTAAAGAACTTCTAAAACCTTCAAAGAACCGACTTTCACTATTAGGCACCAACACGCTCCTGGGTCATCCCAAAACCCGATCCGAACATACGCCCAAGTACGAAATCATCATACTAACCTATTGGAACCGTCAAATCCCGATTACGAGGTCGTTTACTCAAAATATTGACCGAAGTCAAACTTAGCCTTTTGAGGCCAACTTAAGGAACCAAGTGTTCCGACTTCAATCCGAACCCTTACAAATCCCAAACTAACCATCCCGCAATTCATAAAACAGTAAAGCACGTACATGAAGTCTTATTTAGGGAAACGGGTTATAGAAAGCAAAACGACCGATTTCGAGCTTAATAAACTTTAGAATTTCTAAATTCTACATTCGATGGTGAAACCTATCAAATCAAGTTCGATTGACCTCAAACTTTGCACACAAGTCATAATTGACATCACAGACCTACTCCCACTTCCAGAATCAGAATCCGACTCTGATATCAAAAAGTCCACTACTGGTCAAACTTCAAAAAACCTTTAACTTCCAACTCGCCAAACAATCACGAAATGACCTACGGACCTCAAAATCTACCTATGGACGCGCATCCAAGACCAGAATCACTGTACGGAACTATTCCCAAGCTCGGAATCCTAAACGGACATTGATCATATTAAAATACACTTCAACCCAAATTTATGAAATCCTTTCAAAATGCCAACTTTTCACAATAGGCGCCGAAATGCTCTCGTGTCATCCGAAACCCGATCCGGACATACGGCCAAGTCCAAAATCATCATACGAATCTGTTGAAACTTTCAAATCCCGATTCCGATGTCGTTTACTCAAAAATTACACCTTAGTCAATTCTTCCAACTTAAAGCTTCTGCAATGAGAATTTTCTTTCCAAATTGACTCCAAACTTCCGAAAATTCAATTCCAACCATGCGTACAAGTCATAATACTTGAAATGAAGCTACTCAAGGCCCCAAACCTCCAAACGGCGCGCTAGAGCTCAAAATGACCGATCAGGTCGTTACAGTCATTGCATCAAAAAAAGAAATAAAAAAAGTGTACAATTGCAAGTTCATTATTTTGGCTATACCTTTTTATTTGGTAAAAGATAATGGAGATGTAGCCATTTTTTTTACTGATTTGACTCGAAAATAAAAATACACAATTAGTTCATTTGCTAAACTTCAGTCTAAACATGCTAAAGTTATTTAGTTTATTTGCTAAACTTCAGACTAAACATGCGTAAGTTTTTGTTCTGCAGTATGTAATTTTCTAATGAGTTTTTGCTAATGCATGTTGAAGTTATTTAGTTCATTTGCTAAAACTTCATACCAAAACATGCTGAAGTTTTGTCCTGCAGTCGACAGTTTTGTCATGAGTTTTATCCGAAACTTCAGTCTAACAAGCTGAATTTTTTAGTTCATTTGCTAAATTTCAGACTAAACATGCTTAACTTTTGTCTTGCGCTATGTAATTTTCTAATGAGTTTTACTAATGCATGCTGAAGTTATTTAGTTCATTTGCTAAAACTTCATACCAAAATTACTGAAGTTTTGTCCTGCAATCTACAGTTTTGTCAATAGTCTTTTATTAAAAAAGAAAAAAATCGTCTTTTTTTAAAATACTTTTAACCAAAAAAAAGGATACTAATATAAACAAAAAAATAAAATAGATACAAGTTAAAAAAAGGCGACCAAATAGGACGCCCCACCAAATTTTCTCCCTACGAAAGGACCTAGGGTCTATGTAAAACACGACCATTCTTTGGAACCAACGACGGCACTAATTTGAAAGGTGCCAATTTAATTTGAAATCTTACAACATCATTATTCAGGAGAATTTTTGGAAAACTAGCACAAATCCTATTAGTTGGTTTAAGTCCTGGAACATTTTAAATTACTAAGGAAAGCTTTGAAGGAAAAGGTATTAGTTCGGTACTGCCCCAGCGATTTAACGAAAAGGAATAAGAGATAGTTCTTGTTCTCGGTGAATTCGGCTATAGCAAGTATATGGAGTTACGACTGAGGCCATTGATGATCAGTTGTTCGGTGTTTTGGACGTCATAATATTGGGGAATTTGTCAATAGACTTTAAGTTTTGGTGCTTGTTTTTTCAAAATTCACTTTGAAAGTATATTTTGATTGTCTAGTTTATGTATTGGGACGAGCGTGTGCGTGGCAGAATCGGTGGTCTTTGACCAGCCACAAATATATATTAGTTTGTGAAAAAGCTAAAATTATTTACTAAGTGATTTGTGGTGTGACGTAGCCTCGTGCTATGACATTGAGGCATTAGAAATATATCTTCGTTGTCGTGATATATTTGGGGATTGTGTATACCGCGAAATAGATCTGGAGCATTGTGTATGGTGTCGTGGGTTCGTTGGGATATTTGGTTAATTTCCTACACTGCCATTTAATTATGACAAGTCTTATGTATTAGATGGTGATTTATGTGCATATTATTTTTGTGTTCGTTGTGTGTTTGTATTTTCTATACTTGTTCCAGGAATATTTAAAATGGCGGGTCAAAGATCTTGTTGGGTTATATTTACGTATAACTCACTCCTTACTTGCATCTCCATGAAGATACTATTGATGACGATGAAGCTAGCAGTTGACGACTAAGCTAGAGTTGATCCAGTTGTTGGGGTGAGCCATCACTTTGTTCGTGGAAGCTACCGATAGATTCTTTATTTGTTTATGTTTATTTTAATTGAGATTTGTGCACCTAACTCTGAGCCTTTTTGAAATTATTTAGATGCTCTATGGAGAATTGGACAAGAGTTTTAAATTTATATTTCGAGATATCAATTGTCGTAATTAATTATTGGGCTGTTTGCACTTATTTAATTTATTAAATATTATAAATTAATGATTAATGTATAAAAATTCGGTTTGCCTGGCGGGTAATGTATACTAGGTGTCAGTCACGCGTATGAGATAATTTGAGATATGACATTACCAATGTAAATTTTAATTAACTTTCTATCGTCTCTAGAGACCTTCTCAATTGTGACAGAGCTAGGAATTTATACGGATAAAGAAAATAATATAATGTCACACTTAGAATTTTGAGCAAAGCCATTTTTGAACTTTTACCACTATACTAGAATTTTTCCTTCTGTTAATGGAATTCAATATTTTATACATAATAAAATATTCAATAAATAATACTAGAATATTCAATGAAACGGATTCAATTAAATACTCTTACCTAGCTCCGCCCATGCTTCTTAGATTAAACAAGATATTACTCTTCCTCTCAAACTTGGATATATTTTAATTCATAACTTAGATGCGGATCCATGAAAATATATTCAATAGAAAAAGGATTCAAAGGTGTATATATTGATAATCCAAAACTTTTACTACTGTTAATTTATTATAGCAGGTTAGTTATAATTTTTAATAGAATATTAATTAATGCGTACCATTAATATTTACTTCTAATTATATGATATACTCCAAAATAAACTCTAAGGGTTCAAAGTTATAGGTTATAATCTAATTATCTTACTAGTTTACCTAAGCATGAGACCATTTTATATTTAAAGTGATTTTATTGAATTTTTACATATAAATTTATGAGTGTAAATTTACTAAAATAATAGCAAATAGTAAATATTATAAACTCATAATATTAAAAATATAATTAATTTAATATTTAAAACCTTTAAAATTAAACTCATAAAATTTAAATTTTATATTCGCATTTAATGGTAGAATAAGTATCTCATGATAATTTTCGAGTACATATGGTAAGGTGCGCATTAATGACAAGCAATATATATGGTATGAGGTACAAGTGTAGCCTTCATATGATTAATTCGTGGCAACCAGATGGAGAGTGCAATATTATTGCATTGCATATTTACCGAGAAGATATCTTAAACAAAGAGGAGAATTTATGGGAGTCATGTATATGTCCTAGGTTTTCGAAAACGATTTAACTGATATGTATATACTTTTACAATGTAGATAATCTTTATATTATTCGTGTATTTTAAATAGTTATAGCAGGTTGTGGTGTGATCAATATACTTCCTTTGCCCAGAGGTCTTATTAGTTTGAGTTATGAAAAAAAGACACTTCTTACTTTAATGGACTTTACAATCCTGAATCCAAATTAATTAGGGTCCTAATACCAATTTTGAACTTTGGATGAGGAAAAAACGGTTATTTACTATATTTATAGGTTAATAAATTAGAATTGTTATAGACGATTACTTGTTATTATAGATTACTTAACCTAATAGTGTAAAAAGATCGATATGGATCCATAAAAAATTCAAAAAACTCTTGAAATAACGGAGGCTAATGTGAAAAAGGCTCAAGAAAGAAGACAAAAAATTAAGATAAATCTAGGTCTTAACAGGCTAGACAAAGGTGGAAGCTATCAATCTAATCTCTTAACTAGTTGGTACATTCGAATAATAAGAAAATTTCTCTATTTGATATCTCATTTTCGTATATCTCGTGCAATTAAAGTTAATGAGACTGAAAAACCTAAACTTCTCTTCATCACGAGACTGAGCGGATATGTCGTAAACACCCAAAATATTTTCACAAGGCATGCTAAAACTAAGAGGCGCTACAAGCGAACAAAAAGTTATGTTTTTATTTCTTTGCTGAAATTGAAATCAAATTAAAAGGTTAGGTATAATGTACGCATGCCAAATCAAGAAAAGGACTCAGCACAATATTAACATGTTTAGTTAAACTCTTCAGTAGAATTTGACTATATCTGTGTATGTCAAGCCTGCTATAATTTGAACATATACTACTTGGCTCTTCAATTAATATTGCAGGCTCTATCAATGCACATATATGCAACATTAATGTTTTAACATGTATATATATATATATATATGTATATTCAATTATTAAGATCATGTAACACTAGCTAGCATAAAAAATAGTAGTGCATTTCTTAGCATCATGATGGGGGTCACAGTAGCTTAGTAATGACCAGTATGTGTAAATCAATGCATTGTTATTGCCCACACTTCCCAGCTAGCTTGTAAAGCAAATGAAAGAAAGTTAGTTGAGACTCAAAAAAGAAAAAAAGCAAGTACTTGGTTTAAATTTGGTATAACATAAGTCATTTTTTTGAAAATCTTTCTGAGAAATGGCATATTATTTGTAAATTAATTTTTTTGATTTTTTTCTGATATTTGATTAGATAGAAAAAAATATAAATTTTATTAAATATTGATAATAATATTAGCAATTGGAATATTATTTGTAAAATATTTAAGTACTAAAGATCGTTATATAATAATGTCCTTTGTTAGAGTAGTGTTATGACGTTAAGAGTTGAGATAATTGTGAATGAAAATAGCTGAAATTATTTTCCCTATTTTGGTGAAGAATACATTATATAATAGTTGTTTTCTAGCAACCAAATACTTAAAATAACTTATTTTTCAGAAAATAAAATATTTTTTAATTTTTTCTACCCATTTCATCTCATATATTATTTTGTCTAAATTATATATTTTTTCAAAAATATTTTCTCCTACATGACATTGCATTGAATCCCATTTAATGCTTACCATCCCTTCTCAACCAAGACAACAAACCGGCCATTTCTACCTATAAAATAGTATTGAAGGAAACTAGTATCATATGTCAAGGTAGAACAAGAACAAGAAAAAGGGTGCTTAAAAAAAAGAGAGAGGCTTATCAAAAAGATATACAAAAGAAATATGGCTAAGTTGTCCAATATGGTTTTTGTTTTTCTTTGTTTATTAATAGTTGTTTGTACCACAACAGCAAGAGAAGTGCCTGGTGAGAAAGGTCTTACTGATCAGAAAAATTTTGTAGGGTTTGGTGGTGTTGGAGGATTTAGTGGTATTGGAAGCAATGGCCTGCCTGTTGGTGGAGTTGGTGGTGGGGTAGGTGGTCTTGGTGGTGGACTAGGTGGTGCTAGTGGACTTGGTGGGGCAGGGGGTACTGGTGGACTTGGTGGATTAGGTGGGGTACCTGTAGGGGGTGGTGCTGGTGGACTTGGTGGATTAGGTGGTGGTGCTGGTGGACTTGGTGGATTAGGTGGGGTACCTGTAGGGGGTGGTGCTGGTGGACTTGGTGGATTAGGTGGTGGTGCTGGTGGACTTGGTGGATTAGGTGGGGTACCTGTAGGGGGTGGTGCTGGTGGACTTGGTGGAT
>ML357241.1:2731-16307 GCA_005239505.1 Nicotiana paniculata | reverse complement strand
CAGGTGGGGTTGGGTTGAAATGTGGCTAGGATTTAAATAAAATGTGGCTAGTTGTTAAATACCAACAAAAATAGATAATTAATTAAAAAAGCTAATAATTTTATAAAAAATGAAATTAAGTTTAAATAGGCAAAATTACAGTAATTAACTAATATTAAGTTCAAAAGATGCATAAGTTTCGCATCAAAATAATGTAAAATGTTCAATTGGGCTATAATTGTAAAATTGTTGTAATTGAAATTAAATAAGACTCAATTGGCTAATTTGTGAGATAATTCAGTTTCACTAGATTAAAAAAACTGATTATGAATAATATGCTGAGTAGAGAAATTTTTTTAAAAAAAATTATTTCTAGCATAACTTATGAATTATTTAAATATGAAATATTAAAATAAATAGGAAAATAATTTAATAAAAATATGGAAAAATAGGGAAAAACACTCATTATTACAAAGAGTAATTTGGAGGGCTTATATGCAAGTTTGAAAATGATTTGAGGAAATATTGGGTATCAACAACTGCCCCTCTTTACCCGAGAAGGATGAAAGAGTTGTCGGGTAAAGATATGATGTCCAATTTTGACCGAGACGAAACCGTGCGGGAGAATTAGGCTGCACCCTGGCTTCTGAGTTGCCTACATATCCCTGGTTTTACAGGAATCAGGCCGTATGTAGTTTCGGAATCATCGGCAAAATATACCGGTGATGTTTCACAAGAACGGACGCAAGGTTCGGGGTAAGGTAAAGTAGGAAGGTCTTACGGGGTTGTATCGGAGAACTGGAGCGGTCTGCTCCTGCCTGGCTCGCCATCCCGGTCGGATTATCTGCAAATAAATAACAAACGTATATCATGCATAATATAAACATGATGCAAGTTCCCGTTGGACTATCAATGCTATCTTTGGACAATTAAGGATGATATCCTTAGACCATGATGTCCTGGGCCATGAATTGCTTGGTGCGGGATTCACATGCTATAAAATGATGTTCTCGAGCCATGAGGATGGTGCCTCCGAACCATGGTGCCTTTGAATAAAGATATGCAAGTTGAATAAAAGTTATCCTCCACGCCATGAAATGATGCTCTCGGGCCATGAAGATTGTGCCTCCGAACGATGATGCCTTTGGACAAGTTAGCGATATTCCAGCCCATGAAGAATGCAGTAGTATCATGCTAACAAGCCAGAGTTTAGTCTTGCAATTTGCAAAAGAAAAGAGGGGCAGAGCTTAGCCCGAGAGAAGCATAAATAAGTAACGTCACGAAAGGTGGTTGCTTAGAAGAGGTAGATATGAGCTTTATGCAATGAAGTAAAATGCAGGCGAGGTAGCGTGGAACCTTGGAAGGAAGAATGGTAGCCTTATGCAATGCGGGAAATAAAATGCAGGGTAGGTAGCGTAGAACCCCGTAAGGAAGAATGGTAGCCTTGTGGAATGCAGGAAATAAAATGAAGGGGGGAGATAGCGTTTGGTCTCGAAAGGTAGAATAGTAGCCTTATGCAATGCAGGAAATAAAATGCAGGGGAGGTAGCATAGAACCTTGAAAGGAAGAATGGTAGCTATATGCAATATAGGAAATAAAATGCGGAGGAGGTATCGTAGAACCTCGAAAAGGCAGAATGGTAGCCTTATGCAATGCAGTAAATAAAATGCAGGGGGGAGACAACGTTTATTCTCGAAAGGCAGAATAATAGCCTTATGTAGTGGGGGGAAAAATGATAGTTCGAGTTCTTAGCTAATGATAAACTGCGGTGATACGATTGTGGTGAATAAGCGTTATTTGTGATGATAGTAAGCGTCGGCATGTGTGACGAGTTTGAGAGTGTGTCCTTAAGAAATATGCATCTTGCGAAGATAGTAATGTGTTATGGGATTTTGCCGTCTTGGTGCCTGCATCTAAAGAAAAATTGTTTGTTCTGTAGAGGGGAAGGTTGGTTCGCATCCCCACTAGCTCGGCTCGGCCTATCTGCTTGACAACGAGGACTTTGTCGTTTATATCATAGGGGTACCGTTGCTAAACAAGCTATTTTTTCAGAAAGCAAATATGCATGGTTCTATTAAAATATAACATATAATTTAAAGTAATTTCTTTGGATGAACCAATGACCACGATGCGGTTCAAGGCATTGCAACCTCTCTTGATATGGAATTTTGAGGGTCCTCCTCAAAATTCTGCCCCAGTTTGATGGGTGAATGCTTCTGGTTGTTGCTTGTGCGGTGCCCGGCTGCATTTGCTTCAGAATTTTGAGGTCCCTCCTCAAAAATTTTCCCCAGTTTCCATTCATAGGGGAAATGAATTTTTTATTAAAATGTGACGAAACCCATAGGGCTGGATACATATCCCCTCTTAAACAGGAATCAGGTCAGGCGTAGTTCAATTTACAACATTTGATAAAAGCATGAAAGTTACACATAGTAGCGCTTGACTGCATCTGAGCTGATTGGCTTTGGCAAGATTTCTCCATCCATTTCTGCAAGTATGAGTGCTCCTCCTGTCACCACTCGGTGAACCATGTACGGGCCTTACCAATTGGGAGAGAATTTCCCTTTTTCTTCGTCTTGGTGAGGAAAGATCTTATTTAACACCAGCTGCCCCGGTGTGAACCGTCTCGGCTTGACTTTCTTGTTGAAGGCTGTGATCATTCTTTTTTGATATAGTTGACCATGACAAACTGCATTCATTCTTTTTCTGTCAATGAGGGCCAATTGCTCATAACGGCTTCTTGTATTATTCTCAGAGATGGAATTTCGACCTCATCAGGAATAACAACTTCTGTACCATAAACCAAGATGTAAGGAGTTGTCCCAATTGATGTGCGGACTGTGGTGCGGTATCCCAGTAAGGCGAATGACAGCTTCTCATGCCATTGCTTGTGCTTCTCTATCATCTTTCTTAATATATTTTTGATATTCTTGTTGGCATCCTCAATGGCTCCATTCATCTGAGGTATGTATGCTGTGGAATTCATGTGTTTGACCTTGAAGGTTTCACACATGGTTCTCATCAGGTCACTGTTGAGGTTGCAACCATTATCAGTAATGATTGACTCTGGAACTCCGAATCGAACAAACTATGCGGTCGCGGACAAATTTGCCACAACCTTCTTAGTAACATATTTGTAAGAGGCTGATTCAACCCATTTGGTAAAGTAATCAATGGAAACCAGAATAAACCTGTGTCCGTTGGAGGCGGCAGGCTCGATTGGTCCAATAACATCCATGCTCCAGGCGGCGAACGACCATGGTGAACTTGTTGCATTAAGCTCACTTGGAGGTAACTTTATCATATCCCCATGTATATGACAACGGTGGCATTTCCGAACATACTGGATGCAATCCGTTTCCATGGTCATCCAGAAATAACCGACCTGAAGTATCTTCTTTGCTAGAACGAACCCATTCATATGAGGACCGCATGTACCAGCATATATCTCCTCCAATAGTTTTGTTGCTTCTTTTGCTTCGACACACCTTAGTAAACCCAAATAAGGAGTCCTCCTATACAGGATCCCTCCGCTGTGAAAGAAATTGTTTAACAACCTTCGAAGTGTGCGTTTCTAAGTAGCGTTTGCAAGTTCTGGATATTCTCCCTTTGCCAAGTACTCCTTGATATAATGAAACCAAGGCTTTCCGTCTGCTTCTTCTGCAACATGGGCGCAGTAGGATGGCTGATCATGGATCCCCACTGGGGTGGGATCGATGAAATTCTTGTCTGGATGCTGGATCATCGATGACAAGGTAGCCAATTCATCGGCGAACTCATTCTGGATTCTAGGGACGTGTCGGAACTCTATCTTTGTGAACCTTTTTCTCAAATCCTGTACACGATGTTGATATGGCAGTATCTTGGAATTCTTGGTCACCCATTCTCCTTGTACTTGGTGTATCAATAGGTCTGAATCATCAATCACTAGTAACTCTTGAACGTTCATGTTGATGGCCAAGTTGAGCCCCAAGATGCAGGCCTCATATTCAGCCATGTTGTTGGTGCAGGGGAACCTGAGTTTTGGCGGATACTGGATAGTGCTGAACGGTTTCTGATATTAAGACTGCCCCAATACCTACGCCTTTGAAGTTTGCGGCCCCATCAAAGAACATCCTCCAACCATCGTAGGATTGTGCAATGTCCTCTCCTACGACTGACACTTCTTCATCGGGAAAATATGTTTTTAACGGTTCGTATTTCCCTTCCACGGGATTTTCAATGAGATGATCTACTAATGCTTGTCCATTGACTACCTTTTGAGTCAAGTAAATAATGTCGAACTCACTTAACAGGATTTGCCATTTGGCCAAATTACCAGTGGGCATGGGCTTCTGAAAGATGTATTTCAACGGATCCATCCTTGATATGAGGTACGTTGTGTATGCACAAAAATAGTGCCTCAACTTTTGTGCGAACCAACTCAGAGCACAGCAAGTGCATTCCAATAAAGAGTACCAGGCTTCATATGGAGTTAATTTCTAGATAAGATAGTAAATGACCTGCTCTTTCTTTCCTGTTTCATCACGTTGGCCAAAAACGCAACCGAAAGCTCCATCCAACACAGCAAGGTAAAGTAACAGAGGTCTACTTGGCTCACGTGGTACCAGGAATGGTGGTGTTGAGAGGTACTTCTTGATTCTGTCGAAGGCTTTTTGACAATCCTCAATCCACTTGGTTGCAGCATCCTTTTGCAGCATCTTGAAAATTGGTTCACAAATGACAGTAGACTGAGCTATGAACCGGTTGATGTAATTGAGCCTCCCCAGGAAACTCATAACATCCTTCTTATTATTTGGCGGCGGAAATTCTTTGATGTATTTGACCTTTGATGGATCCAGTTCTATTCCTCGGCGACTGATAATGAACCACAGCAACTTGCCACCAGGAACCCCGAATGCACACTTTCAGGGTTAAGTTTCAAATTGTACTTCTTTAACCTGTTGAAGAACTTCTTCAGATCTTCCAACTGGTCAGTGGCTTCCCTTGATTTGATGATGATGTCGTCCACATATACCTCGATCTCCTTGTGAATCATATCGTGGAATATAGTAGTCATGGCCCTCATGTAGGTGGCCCCTGCATTCTTCACACCTAATGGCATTATCTTGTAAAAATACACTCCCCACGGCGTAATGAACACCGTTTCTCAGCATCTTCCTCATCCATCCAAATCTGATGGTAGCCAGCGAAACAATCTACAAAGGACTGCAGCTCATGCTTGGAGCAGTTGTCAATCAGGATATGTACATTTGGCAAGGGGAAGTCATCCTTCGGACTGGCCCGGTTGAGATCCTGGTAGTCGTCACAGACTCTGACCTTCCCATCTTTCTTTGGCACGGGCACGATGTTGGCTAACCATGTCGGGCATTCAACCACTCGGAGAACCCTGGCGTTGATCTGCTTGGTGACCTCTTCTTTGATTTTCAAGCTCATGTACGGTTTGAACTTCATGAGATTTTGCTTCACCGATGGGCATGTCGGCTCGGTTGGGAGCTTGTGGGCCACAATAGATGTACTGAGGCCAGTCATTTCATCTTACGACCTGGCGAATATGTCCTTATATTCTATAAAAAGCTCTATATATTCCTCCTTTTCTAATGGTGACAGATGAACGCTGATGCGTGTTTCTTTGACGTTCTATGCGGTTCCCAGGTTGACAACCTCAGTCTCGTCCAAGTTAGACGTAGGTCTATTCTTAAAGTTCTCGACCTCTTTCAAAATATCCTCAGGTATATCATCCTCGTCTGAATCGGAATCCGTTTGTTGCGTTGCCTCGTTGCATGTCACAGTCGTCGGTTCATCAAGATAAGTAATAGTAATGCTGTGTAAATAAGTAATGGGGAGGAAAACAGTAGCTAGTAAATATACGATTTATAGAGAAACTTCAAATGCTTTGATAAATTGAATAATCATTTGAACATAGGAGCTCTTTCTTGCAGAAATTAAAAATGCGAAAAGGAAGAAAATAAATTTTTTTTTAAAATAAATAAGCTGTAAATAAATGCTTGTTTTGTTAGCCTTGCTACCCCGAGGCTGGACGGGCTTTGGTCGTCCTGACAGACCAATTCTTGAGATATGATCCTCTGCTCACGACATGTATGGAAGGGCCTTCCTCCCCCTCTCTTCAAGAATGACAAAGCAGCCCATGTCCTCATCGTCCAAAAATAAATCCCTTATTGCCTCTAATGCTTCCTCTTCGTCCATACCGTAGATGATATCAGTTTGGTGGAAGGTTTGTTCTAAGTGAGGTATTAGCTACTCCAATGAGTAGTAGGGATTGCTCCATGGTGGTGACCAGTCCTTGAATTCCTTCCAAGTGTACTGATACCCTAGCCCAAAAGAGGTACTGTGCTTCTTGAGTGTTATTGGCTTCGTTATTCCCTGGATATTTTTATCGAGCCCTTTTTCTGGCTTGTATCCTTTCCAGTTCAAGACGTTCTCGATCTTACTATCCCACCATTTGTCCTTATCCATGGCATTAACTTGTTCAATGTTGTGGTAGATTTCTCCACCAACTTCCTTCTCCCCTTAGTGACCGAAAAAGTCTGGCGACCGTAGATATGGTTGCTACCGTCGCCATGAATGACTACCTCTTGATGATTCCATTATAACTTCAACGCTTGATGTAGGGTTGATTACACGGCCATAGCAGCGTTTATCCAAGGTCCCCCTAACAGCAAGTTGTAGGATGCAGGCTCGTCTATCACTTGGAAGTCTACATCGAACCAGGTTGGTCCCATCTGTAAGCACAAGGTGATATCTCCCATAGTGGATCTCTGTGAACCATAGAAGTCCTTTACATTGATCTCTCCTTCTTTTATATCATGTAGAATTTTGCCCAATTTCTTGAGTGTGGTCAACAAACAAATGTTGAGGCTGGAACCCCCATCAATTAAGATCCTTGTAATGAAGTGGTCCTCGCATTGCACAGTGATATGCAGTGCTCTATTATGCCCTAACCCTTCCGGCGGCAAATCGTCTTCATGGAAAGTAATCTTGTGGCTTTCCAGAACTTGGCCCACCATGTTTGCCTTCGGGCTGGTACGTATGCCTCACTCACCACTCTCAGTAAGGCGCTCCTGTGCATTTTAGAATTCTGTAATAGAGAGAGGATAGATATTTGAGCTGGTGTCTTGTTCAACTGGTTGAGGATTGAGTACTCCTTGGCTTGGATCTTTCTCCAATGATTGTCTGAACCTGTCTCAATGGTGGGAGGACGGTTGGCGGCCTGCTTGCTAGATTTAGCCAAATGTTCAGGGGTATAAACACTGCCAGTTCTGGTCATACCCTGTGCAGTAATGGCATCCTCAGACCTGCTTTTACCCTTTCTCCTTGCTTCAGTTGTGTAGTCTCATGGGATGGCGTTTGAGTAAAAGGGTGGTGTTGTTGACATTTCCACTGGAATAGGTGTGGTCATCCTCATTCCCACCGGAATATATGTTATAGTCTACCGTACTGCTACTTCGAGTGGTCGTCCCAACTCAGCTTCAATCGGCACTGTGGCCTTTTTCTTTATGGGCAGTCTCGATTCAAACTCGAGTGGAATGTACATGTTTACCTCAGAATCCCCGGATGGCGCGTCCCTTCATGTCGGAGTGTCCCTTCGTGCCAGAGTGTTAAGCACAGGATTTGTTTGGATTGATCCACTGAGAAGGGTTCTCAGGGGTGGCAGCATGAATGGGTGTGACGTAACCGGCGACTTTGAGTCTTTCATATAGTTGATCAATGGGCTCGGCTATGGAAGTATACTGTTTTGGAGGGTGAAGGTCGAAGTTAGGGCGAGGTCTTGGGATGTTTTGGCGAGTAGGTGGTAATTGGTACTGAGAAGGTTGAGAATTGTAGGCGTTGTAAACATGAGCTGGTTGGGAGTTTCTGGGCGAGGTAGGTTGATATGTGGGTGGTGGAGCTTGATATGTGGGCGAGGGTTCTTGGTATTAAGGTGAAGGTACTTGGTAACTTGGAGCTAGTTGGTATGTGGATGATGATTTTGGATATACTTGGTATTTGGGCGGGGACTTGGCTTGTTGTGCAACTATCACAGCTCACACGTCCTTCTTTCTAGACACACCACTAAACTGTAGAGCTTTATTAGTAGCCTGTAAAGCTTCAAAGTTGGTAACCATACTGCTTTTGATGCCTTCTTCGATTCGCTCTACCAATTTGATGATGTCATATAACTTGTGACCTTCGACCATCATCAGCCTCTTGTAATATGAGGATCCTGAGCTCGTACAAAGAATTTCTTCATTTGTTCCTCCTCTAAGGCTGGCTTAACCTTGGCAGGTTCTGACCTTTAACGAGTAGCATACTCGCAAAACGTCTATGTTGGCTTCTTCTTTAAATTCAGGATGTAGAACACATCCTGAGCATTCTCTGTTTTGAACCTTAATCGATCCATGAAGTTTGTTGCCATGCTTACCCAATTAGTCCATTTCTTTGGATCCTGGCCGATGTACCAGGACATTGCATCTCCTTTCAAACTCCTCATGAAGAGTTTCATGCGGATTCTTTCATCTTTTCCCACGCCAACCAATTTGTCGCAGTAAGTTCTCAAATGGACTCTTCGATCACCAGTACCATCGAGCATCTCGAACTTAGGGGGTTTGTACCCCTCGGGAAGTTCGACATCAGGCTGTATGCAAAGATCTTCATAGTTCAGCCCCTCAATCCCTCTAACTCCTTCGACGCCTTGAACTCGATTGGTCAACTTCTTGAGTTCCTCGGCTAAATTCCTGATGAGCCTAACCTTCTCGTCAGACTCAAGGGTATGTGGTGTGGAATGAGCCACGATTTCCGCATAAATGGGATTGTTGTAGGCCTGGAAGTGGTCTTTTGTCTGATCCTGGAGAGGTAGAGTATTATGGTCACAGGCATTGCTTTGTGCTGGCGGGACTTGGTCTTTGAGGTGATTCGGTTGTTTAGGGATGTTTTGTGGTAAAGTGGGGTTTGGATCATTTGGGAAGTGGACATCCGGAACATTGAGGGAAAATGGTAGGTCTTCCAAATTCTTAACTTGGTCAAGTTCCTCTTGGAACTTCAGCAGCTTCTTCTCCAGTGGAGACATACCCTCTTACAGAACCTGAATACCCCGCCGATCCACGATCTCAACCTGTTCATCCCTGTTGTCTTTTCTGACGCCGCTTGTCTCTTTAGTCTTAGTTTTACCCTTGCTTTTTCCTTTGGGAGGACTAGGAGGAGGGCCCTTTGATCTTGTGCGATAGGCGGATGATGCCAGAATGCACGAACCAACCTTTGGGGAGGGGAATAATAAATAAAGAAAACAAAAAATGAAAAAGTAATGAAGTTAGTGAGGATCATAAAAAAATATATTGCAGTATTTAAACACATAAGGCGGAAATGTAAAGCGTGTCCTAAGTTGGGGACCTCTTTGTGCATAAGGCAGGCCTAGCGACAATTGATTTGGAGAATTTAAGATGCTAAACGCCTCATTTTATTGATAGAAAAATAGACAAATCCAACACGACTCTAAGAATGCGAAAAATATAAAATGTCACTAATGGCCAGGGGCCTTATTACATCAGAAGGCAAAGTAAAAACAATCCTATCTACTTGGTCCCAGAAGGACCTTCCCCAGACTGGACATCTCTGCTCGCCTTGATCATCGTCCCGACCACGCGGAGTCCCAGCAGCAAGTAGGTCCTGGCTAGAATTCCATCTCCGGCTCCCTCAATCTTATGACAGGTCTCGATCCTCCTAATGAACTTTTCCTCTAAGTCGACTATGCCTCGCTCCAAGTGTGCTAGCCTCTAGGTGGAGGTGATGTCCATGTCTTTCCATTCCTCTATCATCTTCTTGTTGCCCTTGTGTATTTTGTGATGATCTTCTTCACAATCACGAAGCGTCTTGCGCAACTGGTTGAGTCTATTCGTTGCCTCGGTCTTCTCATCTATGACCCTGTGGCCTTGAGCAAACCCTGGCTCTATACTTCCACCCCAGTTATCTTCCAACCATCCCAGATAATAAGGAGAGTAACAAGCATGATACCTGTCGGATTCAATAGTGTCCTTTCCTAACCGGATCTTACAGTTCCACAAATGTTGAGCTTGGCACTTATGAGGGATGCCGTCATTTTGCAAATCTTCCCTGAGATGACTCATCTTCTCGACCCTTGGTACAACTTGCTTCCTTCCTTCATGCCTCATGACTCGGATCGAGATATAAGGATACGTCCCTCTTTGACCAATCGATATCAGAAATGGGGTGTCTCAAGTTCGGATGATGAACTCGTCGGTTGTGAACCACTCAAACATCCACTAAATCTGATCCTTGGTCAAGTTTCCTAGCAACTCGGCGCATCCAATGGGTATTCTGGCTAAGCAAACATGTCGCGGATGTAGTTCATACGCTTTGGATGATGGAAAGTAATATGATCATCCCAAATTCTCCTATAGATGTCCTGACGGTAGTCGCCCTTTTGCAAATGCTCAGTGAGCCACAGTTGGAGTAACAGATTGCAATCCTCGAAATGTTTTGTCCTTCGTTGACACTATTCCAAGGCTCGGTACATGTCAGAAATGATCATTGGCACGATACTGAAGTCCTTCCCGTCAATCCCTTCCATCAGAGTCTTGGTAACCATAGCCAACCTGGTGTGGATTCTTTCTTTCTTTTTCGGGAACAACATCAGACCCAAGAAGCATACTACAAAGACGAATACCCAGCGGTGAATGCGCCCTAGATAAGTAAGGGCGAACTCTTCCTGATAAGTGCGGTAAGACTGTACGGTTTTCAGGCATCAATAACCCTTGAGACTCCCAAGCTAAACCGGCTAACCCTCCTATTTTCTCTAGAAATGGTGTCATCTCATTGTTTCCAAAGCGAAACACCGACCGATCATAGTCCGAGAATAGGGTAGCAGCTTCTATCATCATTTTGTTAGGCTGAATGTCCAGAAGAGAGGGCAGGTTGCCCAAGTGTTTTCTGATGACTGTTTTGTCACTGGAGTGAAGATCCTCCCACCAGTTTAGTAGTTTGGGGTGGGTATTGGTGACCATGCCGAATCTGGGGACCTCGTGCCTCATTTCTGCAAAACAAACAGGTTAGGCTTTTACCCCCACCAAACTCGACTATTTAACATCAATTAGCATGGGCATTTAGTTCTCCAAATAAATGCACAGAATGTGAAGGCGTCTGTTTGGGTTGCAGGGAAACCCAATGGACTTTGGACAAGGCTATCTTAAAGGTTGTTGTGTGGACAACACGTTTGGCTAGGAGTGACCATGATGCAAGCAACATGCAATAGAGTAACGTTTCTATGGGGTTTTAGACCGGTACCCTTGGGCGGCAACTCAAGGGGAACGCATGGAACTGTCGACTGTACCGCTGATCGACTAGTTTTACCGCAAATATGCCTTTCCAAATTTAGGGGTAGTAATATTGGAATACCACAACCACCCATTGTAAGCGTTGCTATAGGATTTTTGTTTGGCACGAGTGGAATATGAATGCGGAACATGATATGCAATAAATAACATTTAAACAAGTAGGCATGTATTTTCACATTAAGGAAAGCGGTAAAGAAATGAAATACGACAGTTATAATTGAAAGTAGTTACAAAGAAAACTTGAAGATACGTCAGTTTTGTGCAGGCGAAATAAATACTTGCAAAATTAAACAGTTAACAGGATATAACGGGAATAGGAAAGGGTATAAACATTTAAATAGAAATTGAAAGGTCCAAATTCACAAGACAACCTGTAATGGTGTAAGCCTAGGGAATAGCCCCAGCGGAGTCGCCATGCTGTCGCGGCCCCCTTTTTCCTCGCACGGGTCAGGTGCTGAGAGATCGGGTTTATGACATTCTAGACAACTCCTTCAAGGAAGAGGTTTAAGGAAGAGTCGCCACCTAACGATTTTGTGGTGCGTCAGGGCACCTAGAGTAGATAACTCATAAAATAGTTTGCATTACCAGAGATTGGGTAAGGGCTTGAAGTTATCCTAAGGTGAAGGTGTTAGGCACCCCTCAAGATCCACACTTGTGGGTCCCAACCAAGATGTTTTATGAATTTGGACGGTAGAAAAATAGCAAGTAAGCTTCATATAAGAGGGGATTTCAAACAAGTATGAAAATATTTAAAGGGATTTTGGGAAAAACTCAGGGTAAAAACATTTGAAGAGAATTGTCCTAGGTCTAAAGTAAAATTGGATCACATCAATGCAATACTCGGTAATCACTCATCGAAGAGGGGCTACACGTGGTATTAGCGCAACGGCCATCATATACGTATTCTACCCTTCCCACCCCATGAGGTTAGAAGTGTGTGCTGGTCACGAAAGCTTATTGCATGCTATTACCCATCCCATTCTATAAGTCCTGGAGGGTGTTTAGGATTACTAATCCTACAAGAGGGGGTACTAGGCTGAACCCTTAAGTTTTAAAGGATAAACTCTAGGCGACAAGTAGAAAACAGTTAAGACTTGCACATAAAGGGTTCACATAGGCAGTTAGGGGCTCATATATCACTCCACGAATAAACACATAAATAGCACGTCTCATATACAATAAGGGTCTCAAGGTCAGAACTTAAAACAGGAGATTTGTGTGTTAAAACAGCGGGTATCAACGAACTTTTAGCAAAGGGAATATTTTGAAAAATAAATCAGTAATAAAGCAGGAATAAAATATAGTAGTTTAAAGATAGAACAGGATTAAAAATAAACAGAGAGATTTGCAGAGAGGAGTGAGTGATTTTGGAAATCTAGTAGTTCAAAGGCAGAGCAGGAGTCAGTAGTTTAAATGGATTTTAGTAAAAAGTGAATGAGCAATTTCAGAAACCAGTAATTTTGAAAGAAAAGCAGGGACTTTAAATAACTGAGTGATTTGTATGTATTTCGAAAAAAAAGAGTGAATGGTTTTTAAAATTCAGCAATTTATCCGCAAAGAATGAGTTGAGGATGGTAACTGATGCGAGACTAAATTGCATGGTTTAGCATGTGATATACCTTACATTTTATAAGAATTAATGATAAAATTACACTTTTTATGTGCTTAATGGAGTTNCCCTAAACCTATAAATAGACTCCTAAAACACAAATAATAGAGGAATTTCGTGGATCAACAACAAAACAAGAAGAAAATTCCATTGAAGAACAAGAACACGATTTCTACAATCTAGTATTTCTTACTTTGTATTTCAATTATGCAATTGTTTGTAGTTTTGTTTAGTTTAAACATGAGTAGCTAAGTTTTAATCTAGGGTTTTGGTAGAACCCGTTGGGGATGAACTTCTTTTGATATTAATATATTTTGGTTGATTATTCTCTATTTTTTCAACCACGTTCTTATTGTAGTTAATTGAATGGCCATCAATTAGCTGTGCCTATTTAGTATGTATCTACTTGAGAGAGAGTGCATATTTAGGTAATTGTTTGAACAACACCACTCCTAGAGTATAGACGAAAGTCATAACCGAGGGTTTAGAGGTTGGATTAGAAATAACGATACCTCGGGTGCAATCTAGAGTGAACTGTAATGAAATCTAGCTACCGTAACTTGAAAGAGTGCGTCTAGTAAATTATCATAATCACTTGAGAGAGATTTATGGTAGATAGAGTGTTCATGATTGATAGAGA